>JASDQU010195476.1:9268-19727 GCA_032191745.1 Picea mariana | reverse complement strand
AAAAATTGAAAAAAAAGAAATAGAGAAAAATGTATATAACACTGGTGTATGGAAAATGTATTTTGATGGTGCCTCGTCTTTCCTTGGAGCCAGAGCAGGAGAACTTCTTGTGGCTCCCGATGATCAATTTGTAATTCTTTTTTCATATAGGCTTCAGTGGAATGTGGATTGTACAAACAATGTATGCGAGTATGAAGCTTTAGTGCTAGGATTAGAAGCTGCTAGGAGGATGAAAATTAAGAAACTTGAAGTCTTTGGTGATGCTGAGTTAATTATAAAACAGGTGAATCGACAGTACCAGGCTAAGCATCCTAGATTACGGTCCTATAGGAATTGTGTCTGGGATTTAATCGAGAACTTCTTCTCATATGTCAATTTTCATTTCATCCCAAGATATGCAAATCAACAGGCTGATGCTTTAGCTAAAGCTGCATCAACTTTCACACCCCCAACTTCTTTTAAATTAAAATATTACATACAAATGAGACATCGCCCTTCGATACCAAAGAACATACAGCATTGGCAGGTCTTTGAAGACGATGAGCAGCTTCGAAAGTTTCTAGAATCATTAGACGAATTTGCAGAAATGCATACCGATCAAGAAAATCAAAATGATCCCATTTGGATCATGCAAGAGGGGGAGGATTCTAAAGAGTTTCAAGATAAAATTGCAAATCACCGAATGCTTGTTCTCAAGAACAACCAGATCCCCAAGGGTCTAATCCCTTTGGAAAGACTATTTAATCAAGATGACATCCCTTCAAAAACCACCCTACAACCCCAACCAGAGGAGGTTGAAGATTGTAATATAGGAACTAAAGAAAATCCCCGAATGGTTAAACTATCCAAATATCTATCAACAGAAAACAAAAATAAATACACGGAGTTGTTAAGAAAATACAAAGACGTTTTCGCATGGTCGTATGAAGAACTGAAAACATATGACACTTCTGTGATCGAACATAAGATACCCCTCAAACCTGGTGTCAAACCTTTTAAACAAAAACTCCGACAAATTAACCCCATTTTTTTACCTGTTATCGAACGAGAAGTCAAAAAACTCCTTGATGCTAAGATAATTGTACCACTGAAATATTCTGATTGGCTAGCTAATCTGGTCCCGGTTAGAAAGAAAAACGGGGAAATTAGACTGTGTGTCGATTTCAGAAATCTTAATAAATCTTCTCTCAAAGATAATTATCCTCTACCTAAAATGGACCATGTTCTTGAAAAAGTAGTAGGAGCTAATAGGATGTCAATGATTGACGGATTTTCAGGTTACAATCAAATTGCTGTCAGTGATCTCGCTAAAGAAAAAACCGCATTTACCACTCCTTGGGGCACGTTTATGTACGATAAAATGCCGTATGGATTGATGAATGCAGGTGCTACTTTTCAACGCGCAATGGATATTGCTTTCATTGGCGAACGGGACAAATTTGTAGTCATCTATTTGGATGATCTTACTGCTTTTTCTAAATCAGATGAAGACCATATGATTCATCTCAAACAGACATTTGAAAAATGCCGCAGGTTTGGTCTATCCTTAAATCCTAAAAAGTCTCATTTCGCTATGCAAGAAGGCAAGTTGTTGGGTCACATCGTATCTCGAGATGGAATTAGAGTTGACCCTAAAAGAGTAGAAGCTATAGATACAATAGCTATTCCTAGGAATGTGAAAGAAATTCAATCATTTTTAGGAAAAATAAATTTTTTGAGAAGATTTATTCCTAATTTCGCTGAAATTGTGAAATTGATTACAGATATGCTCAGAAAAAACAGTGAAGTAAAATGGACAGCAGAAGCTAAAGCATCCTTTGCCCATATCAAGAAGGTTATAAGTGAGGCGCCGGTACTAGCGAGCCCCGATTATCTCAAAGATTTTCTTATTTCTTCATTTGCCTCTGAACACACACTTGCTGCGGTACTCTTTCAGAAGAACGAAGAAGGTTTCGAGCAACCGATAGCTTTCTTTAGTAGAAGTCTCCGAGATGTTGAACTCAAATATAATATAATGGAAAAGCAAGCATATGCTATGGTAAAAGCATTGAAAGATTTCAGAACTTATGTTTTACATTCTAAGGTGATTGCATATGTACCTACTAGTTCTGTAAAAGATATTTTGGTTCAAGCAGACAGTGATGGAAAAAGAGGAAGATGGCTTGCCAAAATTCAAGAGTTCGACTTGGAGGTTAAACCGAAAAAATTGGTAAAGGGGCAAGGCTTAGCTAAACTTTTATCTTAATCCAATTTCAGAGCTCTTGGGATAAACAGTTCTCAGGAGGAGGAAGAATGGGTAGACGTGAATGAACTTGAGGACCAAATAGTTGAAAACAGAATCGAGGAGAAATTCCCGTCATACAATTGGTACAAGGACATAGTAACATACTTACTGACATTGAAATGTCCAACTGGCTTGTCTCCATCCAAAGCTAGAATGCTAAAGCTACATGCAATCAAATACCGTATTTCCGAAAAACGATTATATTGGAAAGACCCGCTTGGCTTCCTCTTGGTCTGTCTGGTCGAGTCGGAAACTCAAGAAGTTATAGGTCAATTTCACGAAGGAGTATGTGGAGGACACCACGCTTGGAGGGCTACGACATATAAAATCCCGAGGGATGGGTATTACTGGCCCAAACTTTTCCCAGATGTCAATGCTAAGGTACGAGCTTGCAACCCTTGCCAATTTTTTGTAGGAAAACATAAACTACCAGCGATGCCATTGGTCCCAGTCAAGACAGAAGATCCTTTTCAGCAATGGGGACTAGATTTCATAGGTGAAATTAATCCTCATTCTAGTGCTCAACATAGATGGATCCTGACCTACAGACTATTTCACCAAATGGGTGGAAGCTATCCCAACAAGAAAGGCTACTGATTCGGTGGTTATAGACTTCTTAGAAGAAAATATTTTGTCTAGGTTCGACTGTCCCAGAAAGATAGTCACAGACAATGCGTAGGCTTTTAAGTCTATGGCAATGGTCAGCTTTTGCCAGAAATATAATATTGTGATGGGTCATTCCACAACATACTATCCTCAGGGAAATGGTCTGGCAGAATCTTCAAACAAGAGCTTAATCGGTATAATCAAGAAAGTGTTAAACGAAAATAAAAAGTCTTGGCATTTGCATTTAAAATACACTCTATGGGCAAATCGGATAGGCACAAAAAGTCTATCGGTACTTCTCCATTTCAAATGGTATATGGAACAGATGTAGTGTTGCCTATAAACCTAGCACTTCCTGTAATGAAACTATGGCAAGACGAGAAGGAAGAACCAAATCCTCTCACAAGAAGGATAAACTAGCTGATTGAAGTTCAGCAGCACAGGGCGGTAGTGGATGAAAAGTTGCAAAAGTACCAGGATGACATGAAGGTATTATTTGATCGTAAAGCCAAGGACAAGAATTTTCTCCCCGGGGATCTGGTTTTGAGATGGGATGCTTGAAAAGAGGATTCGGGAAAAAATGGTAAATTCGATCATATTTGGTACGGACCATTTAAGGTAGCATCTCCTGAAGGAAAAAATTCATTTCTGCTTGAAAATTTGGATGGTAAAATCCTGAATGCCCCTATCAACGGGCGTTTTTTAAAACATTATATGGAATAATTAATTTCCAGAAATTTTCATTGTATATACCATTTTGTTTTTCATTTTTATAATTTTCTTTAGAAAGTCTATTCTCATTTTGTAAATAAATAAAAATAAAATAAAATTAGTTAAGTTTTTATACCAAAAAACTGATATTTTTAATATTGTTGTTTATAGGATTCAAACAGATAGCTTGAACTCAGAGGATTAATTTGCCAAAAAATAAGTGATAAATAGTACTTTCTATTATTTAAAAAAAATAAAAAAAATAAAATGATAATGGTAAGGCAAAGTTATGAGTTATAGCAAAGTCCATTTTCTTAAAAAAAAAAAAAAAAGCGTTGCTTTTTCGGGTTTTCCCATTGAAGTAGGAGAGATTATGTATTAACTTTTGAAATTGAAAAATAGTTAAAAATCAGTAAGACTAGTCCTCATAGTTCTTATTCTCTAACTAAAAGTGGTTATGTTTAGGTTGATTCTGACTCTCTTAGGTTTCTTAACAGTTTGTCTAAGGATTTAAGCTTGCTCAAAAGAAAACCCCTGAAAATAATCTTTCCCTTTTTTCTCTACAGACTAAGGAGTTTTGAAAGTTGAGAAAAGATTGGTCTAGAGTAATCAAAACAGGTTGACAAACCTCTATTGTAAATTTTTACACAGATAACCACCCCTGATATTTTAAGTATCACTGATTGCCCCCGCTTCGTATTTATAAGCTAAATATAAGATAGATGGTGAAAGGAAATTCATATTTGATTGCTCCCATCTAGTCCCAAAGACGATGAAAGGAAATTCATTTAAATGATTGCCCTTGTCTAATATAAAAGAAACAGATAACTTCACCGCGGTACTGAACAGGCCCGCTGGCAGTGAAGCAATATCCGAGTATAAATATATAATTAGCACTCGAAGCGGTGAAAGGAAATTCAGTAAAGAAGGGATAGATAACTTCACCAGGGTATTGAACAGGCCCGCTGGCAGTGACGCAATATCTGAGGTATCTGTAAGGTTGTCATACTTATCTATCACTCTATTCTAGTTACCGGTTTTTTGAAACAGGATTTTCATCTTAAGTCAAGATAGAGCTCCCCAATTAAAATTATAAATTTTATTTTGATTGATGCAAGCCAAAATTTACAAATCTGTTGAGGTTCCTAAGATTGTTTTAATCATCTTAATACTAACTTAATTTCAGATGAGAAGGAGAATATTATGAAGAAGACTACAACTGAGTTTAAAGCAAATAAGAAGTTTTGAAAAGTTTTTCAGAAGTTGAAATGAAATCTCTTTTTCCTCTTTTTCCTCTCCTTTAGCAGTTTCAACAGTGATAAACCCTTAACACCATTTACCGAATGAAGGCACTAAGTCTACATGTTCTCCTCATCCCACAAGGAGACGAGGTCCCCAGTTGGAGCCTATGTTGAAACAGATCTTAAATTTTTATCCCTAAGGCCTAAATTTTTCTTTTTCGGGTTTTGGCTTTTCATAAAACACGAGTTTTGTATCAATTCTAAGTACACGATACCTTTTTCTTAAAAATTTTTAATTTTTCGGATAATAAAAGGGAAAAAGGCTTACAAAAATTATAAGACTCCCGACACTTTTTATTTGAACTTATTTAAAACGTGTTAAATTTTAAAACTAACGATTTTTAAATTAAGCTTAAAAGAATTTTCGGGATTCGGGGTTTTCTACAAACAAAATTTTCGATGCAAATCGAATCGCGAAATCCCGATCGCCGATTTCCCGAAACGTTGAAATCTTAATTAAAACACGAATTAATTAATTCTCTTATAAGAAAGGTTAAGGGTTAAGATAATCATGTCGCGATTTCGGGTTTCGCGGTTCAGTGATAACACATCTCCTGTCATCATGTTTCCCGAAATCCCGAATTACGAAACCCCGATCCACAGTTCACGTTAAATCAAACTAATTATGTTTTGGCCTTAATCGTGATTAGTTAGTTAATTAAGATGAGTTAAGTCCTGTTTAAAAAGCAAGCCGTCGTGATTTCGCAATTTCAGAGATTGGATTTCATTGATAACATACTTCTCGACATCAGGATTTCCAAAATCCCGAAAACGTCTAATCTCAATTAATTAATGTGCTAAAAGCGTTTAAATCTTAATTAAAACATTGCGATTTCGCGATTTCGCAATTTCCGAAATTGTTTTTCATCGACGACATACCTCTCGACATCAGGATTTTCGAAACCCCGAAAAGCGAAGTTTTCAACTTTAATCTATGATTAACACTAATTAAGATTTTTTCAAAAACATGATTAATGGTAATCATTCTTTAAGTGTTCATTCATGTTTCACTTTCTGATTAAGTAAGTTTCTCATTTTCTTTAAAAACCCGAAGGCGCCTAAATACAGACATTAAATGCGTATCTCAGAAAAATATCTTCCGCATTAAGAGCTTTAAATTCGTGACAGCTGTGTAAATCTTGTCATTTTAAAATGTATTCAAAATAAACATTCGAATGTCTGTGTTTTCATTTTAAGCTAAGCTCGTTCATCCATTTTCTGTGACAGGTTTTCAATTAAACGCAGAAGTCATGGCACCCAAAAAGGCACCGAAGAAGAATGAAGACGCATAGGAAAGAGATATTATCTCCGACACTACTCCACACGCTATAGATTCTATTAAATCTTGGACTCAAATCTCTGAATTGCTGGAATACGAGTTTGAGAATGCTCATCCTGATTCTGAAAATCATTTCCGGGACATAGCTGAGTCAGAGATTCATAAGATCGCTGCGCGCCTGAGGCTCGTGGCATACACTGATATGATCAACTGGGCTCTGGATAAGGTCGATATCCCAACAAGGAGCATTTTAAATGACCAAGGAGCTATCGTTGGCTCATTCAGGCCAGAACACATACAAGTAATGTATAAACTCTCGCCAAATCCTAAACATACTTTTAATGCTGAATTTTTAGCAGAGTTTCAGAGAAAAGAATGTATTGAGGCAGACCAGACATATCCCGATATGATTAGAGAATGAGCAAGGTGTCCAGCAAAGTTTAGAGATGATTCCCATGGGATTTATGCTACATCATCCTTAAATGAATACATGGTATATGTAGCCATTATGTTATGTAGACTTTTTGGGAGAAAAGATCCCTGTCATTTTCATGCAGATTGGGTGCCCTTTTTAGAGGAAGCTTAAGAAGGAAATGGCTTTAACTGGCATAAGATTTTGTCAGATAACCTAACACAAGAAATCTTAAACTACAAAGCAGCAAAATCAAAGGGACAACCAACAACTTTTTATATGTCTGCATACATTATGGATGCAATCTGTTATGTGACTCCCTTTCCATTAATGAATTGGAGTTGGAACATTTCCTGTTCAGAACCCATTCATAAATATCACTCGACCCTTTGGGAAGAAAATGCTAAAGATGCATTTTATGAGGTTTGTCATTTTATTATAATTCCTATGCATAGAATATTTTTTGGATGCGAACCCCCTCGCATTTCTGATGCAATCACATAAAATCTTAAAGCAGTTGCGGACTGGTTTATTGAGGAATTTTTTTCCTACATTAGGGTTTATGGATGTTCCATTCCCCCTCATGCACTCCCTAAATTCCTACCAGACAGATTGGTGTGCAGGGAGGTAGCCCATCAGATAGTAAAGGGCAGTGTTGGATTAGAATTAAAAGCAGCTCAGAAGAAGTCATGGCCATCTTTCCCTGTTCATATTGGGAAATTTTATTTATTAAATTTAGGCCATTCTAAGGTAGAGGCTGAGTCATTAGAAGAAGTGAAATTAGTAGATATTGAGCACAGAAAATATGACCCCTACCAAGTAATAAGTAGGCATTTCATACATTGTAATCTAAAGGCGTATGAACATGAAGCATCTATTTATGATGATATATTTAAGGACGTTAAATCCTATGAAGAAGTACTGAACAGAGTACATGCCATGACACCTGACTCACAGACTGGATTCACATCTTTTCAGAGCCATAGGCGAAGTTGCCTACCCAAGAGTTTGCAGGGTGAAGTTTCGACCCCACCTCCAGAACAGGAAGGGCCCCCTCCAGGGTTTGAAATTAATACACAGGATAAAGCAAATACCAACGGCAAGTTGAAGAATACTGAGATACCTTCCCAAGACACAGAGGGTTCTCAAACAAAAGAATCAGAAACAGAGAGGGGAAAAGAGCTGGAAACAACTCCAGAAATCATTAAGGATGTTCCAAAAAAGATAGGAGGAACAACATCAACAGAGCTCGATAGTCCTATCACCTCCTTAACTCCATTGTAGTCAACTTTTGGAACCCCCCATGAAGGAGCTTTATATGCAATGATCTAGAGACGATTTCAAGAGATGAAATCCCCCCATCAGATTACTTTTTCAGTAAAAAGCGAAGAGCGTTCTTGAAACAGGAAATTCATCCAAGAGGAGAGGGGATGATTAAAAAGCATAGGGTTATTATAGATGGAAAGAAACTCAAAGATGGAGAATTTTCTACGGAGTTAGCAGGTACAATGGGTGCTATAGCATCAACAAATATGTATTATGTTGGCAATTTAACAACTATGCTCGAACAAAAAGACCAAACAATAATTCARTTKCAAGACWAATTAAAAKAAACTGAGAGAAAWATYAGTTGGGGAATACAAAAGGGTCTAGAACAAGCTAGACTAAAGGATATGCAAGAAATTCAGAAAATGAATAAAGACTTGGAGKAGGCAAAACACATAATATAGGTCACACAGGAACAGGTCYGAAAGCTRGGAGAAGAAAATAAACATTTACAAKATAAAATTATTTYTATTACTAATCAAGTAGTASAACTTGAAAATTTCAGGACACAAGCATTGGGGATATATTTGAAAATAGAGGAAGAACAACATAAAGTGTTTTTGAATCTGGAAGTAGTCCATAATTATTTTCAAGAAATAAATAAGTTTTTGGAGAATGTTTTCCAGAAGGGAAGGGAGGCGAAAGCAGCTAGAACGACTTTTCAAAAGGCAGTGGCCTTCTTAACAAAGGAGGAAGTTGGAAAGATTCAAAAATTATCCATTTCTGAACAGGTTAAAGGGGACATAATATTAAAAATGTGGGAAGCAAACTTGGCTGAATATAAAAGAATAACCAGAGAGGTCAATGATGATTGCCAAGGAATTTTTGATCTCTTAGAAAGAACTTCATTAAATATCAAAACATATGACTGTTCCAGATTATTAGGTGAGATTAATATTGCCAAGCACCATCTAAGGTTCAAAGAAGAGCTGGAGGAAATGAAGATGGAGATTTCAAAAATTAAATGAATCAATATCACAGAGATCAACAAATGGATGGTGACGCCGAATCTAAAGTTGAAAACTATTAAATTCACAGAGAAGATGATAGAAAATCATTTGCCTGAATTACAGAAAAGATTTTTTTTGTTTGAAGCAAATGAGATACCAGATGCTCCCAGAACTTTTGTGAAATTTTTGGGAAAGTGTGTTCAGTGTATTGAAGCAGAGAAAGGAAGTTCGTCGACGCAAGCTTAAAAGAAATAAAATATTTTTTAAATGTTTTTATCATTAGAATTTAGAAAGAAAATGTAAACGGTTGACATTATTTTTATATGTAACCGTAATATTAGGAAGTTGGTTAGTCATCAACGAGAAAATTTTGATGAAAATGTATAAATGTAGTTTCTAAAGACTGAGAAAGGGCTTTTGATTTTTTGGGGAGAGCCGATTGTATTAAGAGTTTTCCAATCCATCATAATATAGATTACAAACGAGATTCTGAATCCTGCAAATTTGTAGCTATGTGTTCTTCAACCCTGTTTACCCTACTTTATTGTATTTTTTGTTCAATGTTTTTCTAATGAATAATCAATTTGAATTTATCTGCATCTTTGAATTCTAGTTCAGATTGGTTTAGATTTCAAATTATTTACAGCTTTTCCTCTGAAATTGCTATCAGTAATTTCAAGACCTGTTAATCGTTTGAACCTTAATACTTACATTTTCATTAGAAACCTTGTTTTCTTTCATTATTATCTGTCGAAATATGAGATTCTTTATTGATTAAAGCCTCATATTTTTCTGTAATACTTATATGTTATTTTATAATTTTCAAATTGTTACAAATCCAGGAAATGACCTCGAATGTATTTATGTTGGTGTTTTAAATTTCAAAATTGTTTTTCCTATTCTCATCTCTGGAAAGTTTGAAGTAATGTTTGATTAAAATTCTTTCACAAATAAATAAAATTTTATCCTCCATGACTGTTCCAAGTAGCAGACAACCCAACATTGAACCTGGCCTTCAATATCAAACCAGTATTGCCTTGAATCTATTTAATACCATCTTACAAACAACAACTAACCGGGTTGAATTAAAACGTTCATGGGCTACTATTGAGAGAGATATTAGCATCCAAGAACAACAGGAAGCAAGATAGAGACAGTTGAGAAACTGAGTCTGCTTCACCCTTCCTTTTAAATTCTTATTCTCAAATTATTCCTTTAAACATTTACGGATACCTTGACGGTATACTTTATAGCCTTAAAGTATAAACTCAGGAACAACATGCATAAGGTTGTGGGAAGCTCCTGAATCCATGAGGCAATTATGCAACACTTTATCATGTATGTTCAGGGATGTGTAGAAGGAAGGGGATGAATCATCTCTGTCTTCTACCATGGGACCTAGGACGACTACTAGATTTTCATCTTGAAGATTTACTGAGTCTGTAGAAGGCTGGGGGGACTCAGATTGTAGTAGCTTGGAGAGGGACCTTTTGAAATCTTCATTTTTAACTAACTTTGAGAGGGGTACAAGAATTCTAATCTTTTGAATTTCATGCTCAAAACTAAAGGAGGGAAAAGGCTTAGGAGCTT
>JASDQU010195473.1:0-19747 GCA_032191745.1 Picea mariana | reverse complement strand
CCAAAATTCCTAGACATCCAAAAACCTAACCCTAGGAGATGAAGCGCCAAAAGTCATGTGGGCCCCGTTTGGGTAAGTTAGTACATCAACTTCTCGGGGTCATAACTTTTTCATACGATCTCCGTTTTAGGCGTATGATAGCTCATTGGAAAGGTATCATCGAGGATATTCATTTTTGGGGCTCAATTATTCCTTCATATATCATTGAGAACCTATATCTAGAAAAACATTCATTTAGGCCCTCAAAATGGCCCCGGAAGTTAAAACCTGCTAAAAATAGTAAATTGCCAAAATTGACAGAAAACTGTTTTGAGCCAGTCGAAAAAGGTAGGTGGCTACCAATATCCACCTGGATCAGTCTGTAGAAGGTTGGAGGGACTCATATTGTAGCATCTTAAAGAGGGACCTTTTGAAATCTTCATTTTTAACTAGCTCTGAGAGGGGTACGAGAATTCTAATCTTTTGAACTTCATGCCCAAAAATAAAGGAGGGAAATGTCTTAGAAGCTTCCCTTACCTTAGAGACAATTTCTTTGGCTATTGGAAAAGTATTCTGAGTTTTTGTTTCTTTAGTAGTGATTGTAGCAGGTTTAGTAGGTTTTTCCACTATGAGGGGTTGATCATGGCTATCAAAATTTCCTTCTTTATTCTTTGACCTAAGATGATATCTGTTAGGACTGTTGTTGGACTTTTCCCCTTTACCCAACTCATTGACTTGATTGTTCATAAGGGATTCTTCATATATAGATTGAGTCAAATAGGGAAAAGGGAAAGTGTCTTCAATACAGTGAATTTCAAGGTCGAGCTCATCTATCTCATCTCCTTCCTCATGAGAAACTAGGTTATTTTGGAGAGGGGTTTGAATCCTTTATTCCCTTGGCAAGGCCTGTGGCACATTGTTGCTAGGCCTCCTGAAGCCTCTGTTATCAGTATTTTGGGGATTTCTATATGTGGGCTTCCCTTCCATCTCCCACCTTTCCATTCTAGCCAAAAGCATCTTTAGCACTTTAGTTACCTTGTCCATCTGAATGAGAAGGGGAGAGGAATTGGATGGGAAGGCTTTAGGTCACCTCCTAGATATGTCTCTATCAACCTTATTCTTGATTCAGTCAACAACCAATATGTTAGATTCTACTTCCACGGCCGCATCCTGCATGTGAGCCAGAGTAGTTTCTCTCCTTTCCCTCAACATAAGGCAGAAATCGGGATCAAAAGCACTAGCATAAGTGATCTTAGCAGAGGCTTCTAAGGGATTTATTTCAGTGGGGATCTTATTGTACATTTTATTGAATCTCTTGGAGAAATCATAGACAGACTCTCCTTCCTTTCTCTTCAAAGACCCAAACTTTGTCATGTAATACATGAAGTCTTTTTTGTCTCCCCACCGTCTCAAAAAGGCATTATCCAAAGCCTCAATCCCATCAATAGATCCAGGAGGCAGGACACTAAACCACTTTCTAACCTCACCTTCAAGGCTATGGACGAAAATCCTCATCCATACATCTGCATGCATGATAACATGATCATCTATAAAACTGTAAAAGGCTTCAAGGTGTTCTTCTGCGGCTATGTCCCCTTCGCCTATAAACTTGGGCAGCTGCTTAAGGTAGCCATCTACTGGAAGGGAATTGAGAGTCTAAGGTAACACAAGGGGAGCATACCTAGCAGCTATTATAGCCTCCATTCTGGTCATGGGGGGATTTTCTCCTGCCATAGGAATATTGTGTGGAGGAGAAATCAGAGGAGAAGGAGCTCGAATAGCGGATACTGGAAATGAGCTTCCAAGTGGAAGGAGAAACAATGGGGGATTCAGAGAGAAGGCTAAAGGGCCCGAGTCAAAAGATGCTTCTCTCTATGTAGTAGTTGCAACAGTAACAAGAGGAGGAGTGGTAAAGCTAGGTGTGGGAAAATCTCTTGTGGTCCTGGGTCTATGCCAAGGTACATCTTCAGGGGAGAGGGGAGTGACAAAGATTTATCCCTCCAATCCCAAACCAGGAAGTGGAGAAGAAGAAAATGGAGTTCCTATAGAAGGAGATCATAGATTACCTGGTTCGACAATGGAAGTTTCTCCTTCAAAGGCCTTTCCTTTTCTGAAAATCACCTCCAGATCAAATTTAGGTGTAGCTAGAGGCGGCTGTGGATGGGACCGTGTGTGTCTACCTCTGGAAGCCACAACCAAAATATCAGGTTCACCACAGTGGAGTCATCACAATGGAGTTGCCAGGTGCACAGTAGCAATCTCGTAAGGCTTTGATGCCTGATGCATCTTCAGAATCAGAGGCTCAATGTCGTTCAATCCCAGGGAAAATTTTCAACTTCGTCCCCGACAACGGCACCATAAATGTTGGCATCAGAAGTTACTCATGGATTGCGGCAGAAGTAAGCCTGAGGCCCATCAGTTTAAATGTCATGATTTGTTGATAAAGGGTGATGGATGAAAGTAAACTTGGAACAATATCTCTCACTCAAAAAACTGGGTTGGAACAATAAGGACATGTGAGATATTGATTTAACTTAAGCCAGTAAATTTTTCATAGTGGTGAGTAAGTGGAGGGAAAGAAAGGGCAAAAGTCTCAAATATGAGATCCTTTCAGACCGGAGAAACTTCAAAGTAAACCTCAAATGTTGCAGAACTAATACAATCAAACATGCATCATATATTTACAACAACACCCGACTGGTTCATCCATACACGGGCTTTCAGATTCAGAGGAACAAGGAAAGGAGGAAGCTGGAAGCCATTAAACAAGAAATCTCAAAATATCATTTTATAAATAGAGAAACATAGGATTTGTTAAAGATTTATAGTTGGGAGCTCTGCTCTACCATCCATCCATATAGAAATACAAAAACTAAGTATATATACTCAGGGAAGTTTGCCACCTTCGCAGCAGAAAGGTAGCTGAGACATTAAAGTCCAAATTAGTGTGTGCAGGCTCCTCAGTCAAACCTGAATGGAACCCCTTTGTCAGACACCATATTAACTCAGCATGGCTCTTGTAGGGTGGCCTGCTTACAAGGGTACCATGGGCTGATTGCTCCAGGCATTTTCCACGCCCTCCATTTATGAGTTGAGCTGAGGTCTCAACCACCTGCTCAATATTCATTAACTGCTTCTTCCATGGAGGGTGGCCAAGATTGAAAACACAAAAAGAAACCCTTTGTTCTTTGAAGTCCAAGTAGCCGAAATATCGAACTGGCTCTCAGGCACTTTTACATTTCGTGTTTCGGGTTTTGGTGTTTCTTGATGTAGTGAAAGAGAACATCCCTTCGTCCTCTGAAGTCCTGGTAGTCGAAATTTCGAAATGGCTCCCGAGCGCTTTTACGTTTTGAGTTTTGGGTTTCAGGGTTTCCCGATGTAGTGGAGGAGTGACTCTCTTGTCTCTTGAACTCCTGGTAGCCGAAATGATGAAATGGATTTTGGGCACTTTTCACATTTCTGGTTTTGGGGTTTCCCGATGCAATGGAAGAGAACAACCCCTCGTCCTTTGAAGTCCTGGTAGCCGAAATGCCGAAATGGCTCTCGGGTGCTTTTACATTTCTCGTTTTGGGTTTCAGGGATTCCGGATGTAGTGGAGTAGCTACTCTTTTGTTCTTTGATGTTCTAGTAGCTAAAATGACGAAATGCCTCCTAGGCAGCTTTTACATTTTGCGTTTCGGGTTTCGGCGATTCCCGATGTAGTGGAGGGATGACCCTTTGTCTCTTGACATCCCGGTAGCCGAAATGTCAAAATGGCTAATGGGTACTTTTTTCATTTCATGTTTCAAGGTTTCGAAATGCAGTGGAAGAGAAACCCCTTCGTCTCTTGACATCCGGGTAGTCGAAATACTAAAATGGCTCATCATTTTGTGATTTTGGCCATAAGAGATGAGCTCATGTGCCAGACCTCATGCAACTCTGCTACTCAAACCTACCCGATGACCATCGATCTACTCCATTTGTGGATCCTCACTACTGAAAGAAAAAATTCCGCTTGCTTGATTTTAGGCCCAAAATGGACTTCTTCTGTGTGGTGCACTCGGTGCTCATGACTTTGCGAGAATTGGTGCTAACAGGTAGTATGGTGAGGTGAACTCATGGGAGAATCCTAACCTAGATGAGAGTTCAATGAAAATCTAACTCTTTAAATGTTTCCCATGATCAGAGACTAGTTGGAGTGGTACTCCAAAGCGGGATATGACGTGGTTAAAGAAAAAACACATTGTTGTGTCAGCGGTGTTGATGAAGGTAGGAATGGCTTCAACCCACTTTGTGAAGTAATCAACTGCCACTACGATGTATTTGTGTCCATTGTTGGATGGAGGGTTGCAAGTCATGAAGTCAATGCCCCATTTACAAAAGGGGCCTACAGTAATGATTGGGTGTAGAAGAGAAGGTGGTGTGCGTGCTTTGTTGGAATAAAGATGGAATTTATCACATTGCTTCACGGCATGAATGCAATCATGAAATAATGTTGGCCAAAAGTAAATTGCGCAGATGATTTTCTTAGCGGTGGACATCCATGAGAGATGGACCCTGCAAGCATCATTGTGGAATTCATTCAAGACATTATNACATCGATGATCATCTCTGGAGAGGTAGTTTTTGAATTTTTGTGTTTGGAGATAGACGAGAAGATTGCCATACCGAGGGTCATCCGAGGGGATGTAAAACAGATGTTCATCGGGGAAGTCAGTATTGATGGGGGAACTAGTAGTATCGGTGGGGAAATCCGTGATGAGTTCGGCAAGGATGAGAGATTTCTTGCTCTTGGGTGTTGAAAATTCAAGATCGTACTCCTGAAGGATGACAATCCATCAAGAAATTTTACCGTTAATTTGTCAACGACTGAGCAAGTATTGCATGGGGTTGGAATCTGTTATGACTTTGGTAGTTCGAAGAATAATGTAATGGCGCAACTTCTAGACTGCGAGGACTACTGCAAGGGCTAGTTTCTCTTCGTGATTTTATTTCAAGGGTGTACCTAAGAGGTTTTTACTAATGTAGTAAATGACATGATCACAATCATCATCCCCTATTTGAATGAGAACTCCTGCTACTGAGACGGATGAGGCCAATATGTAGAGGATATAGTTGTAGTTATAGTCGGGTGGACTAATCAAAGGGGTGTTGGAGAGTGTCATTTTAAGATCATCAAAAGCGTTTTGGGCATGTTCATCCCAGTGGAATGGGATGTTGTGGCATAGTAAGCGAAGGAAACCGTGTTCTCAAGTGGCATAGTCTAAGACAAGGCGTCGTAAAAAGTTAGCTTTGACTTATAGGCTCTGTAGTTAGCGTAAATTCCAAGGAGGGAGGATTTTCATAATGGATTGGAATTTGAGGGGATCCACAGTAATACCACTTTGGGAAACAATGAACCTAAGAAGGTGGCCAACAGTGACATAGAATACACACTTGAGGGGATTCAAGTGGATTTTATATTGATGACACCTTTGAAAGATGATTCGTGGATCATGGAGATGCTGAGTGCGTTTCTTGGATCGAGCGGTGCGGTCATCCAAATATGTGAGGATGATATGAGATAGATCATGAAAGATGTATTTCATGTCTCATTAGAATGTCACTCCAGCGTTCTTGAGGCCAAAAGGCATGACACAATATGCAAAAGTACCCCACGGGGTAGTGAATGCAGTTTTGTACTAATCAGCTGGGCGAATTTGGATTTGGTTGTAGCCAGAGAAATCGTCCATGAAGGAGAACACCTCATGACCAGCGCAATCATCGATAATTTGGTTGATAAAGGGTGTGGGAAAGTTGTCTTTGGTACAGGTGTGATTGAGGTCATGAAAATCTATACAGACACGAATAGTGCCCTGTTTTGTGTTAACAGGGATAGAGTTGGAGACCCATGACGTATAGGCAATGGGGTAAATGAACCCAACGATGTGTAATTTATTAATCTCAGCCTTGATGGTCACTAATTTAGATGGGTGTAGCGGCTATTTCTTTTGGTGGACAGGCATGATATCAAGCCAAGTGTCTATTCGATGTTCGACGATATAGGGGTCAAGGCCGAGAATCTCCGTGTATGTCCAGGAAAAAATGTCCTAGTATTTCTGGAAGAGAGCTTTGTAGGTAGTAATTTCTTCAGGAGTGCATGCGGTGCCAATAGTGATTTCCTTAATGACTCTACTTTTGATGGAAACATCGATTTTTATGGTGGGGGAAATGTTGGCCATATTTCCTTCTTCAAAAGCATCAGGGTCAGGGATAGGTTTGTTGAACCAGTCGATATGCCTTGATGGGATAAAATCCTTGGTTTTGACTGCATATATGGGGTGTTGGTTAGGAGGCGCGAAGGATTCCTTTGAAAGGAAGAGCGATCTGTGGTGTAGTGCATCCCATGGGCAGTCGGGGGTGGTTAATTCCTCGAGTATGTCCTCATCACAGTGGAATTGTCGAGAATACAAGGGATTCAGAAGAGTAATATCGGTGACTTTCACCATGTGATAGTCTTCTGGTGATGAAGAAGCAGGGGGAGTGACGCAAGGAGATTGTGATGGTCTACTCGACATAAATCAAATATCAAGATACTGAGGGTAAAAAATGGTAGTCAGGCATAAAATTTCCATGGGGAAATGAATGGGGGAATTGGGGGGATTTGGGGGTAAATCCTCATATAAGTCATCCAAAAACCATGGGGGAGTAGGGAGTGCTTCAGGTTTAGGAGAAAGGATATGAATAACCTTTGGAGATGGAGTATGGGTAATCACTGATTCTGCTGGAACTAGAGGGGTGGTAGCATTTTGAATAAGGGCCATTTGGCGACGCTTATATTTGATGATCATAGGACATTGATATGTAAAATGATCAAGTGATTCACATAGGGTGAAAGGATGCCTCATACGTTCATTGACTGAAGTGGTGACATAATGGATGTTAGTGATTTGGGTACTTGATGACATGGAGGTAGAGGGATTTTGTTGAAAACTCCAGTGTACTGTCACGAGTGTCTGTCAAAACTGCAGTAGGGCAGGGAAATGATGAGTATAGTGGCCATACTCTAAACATATAGCACATGTGAATTTGGTTCGCATCCCTTTATTGCCTGTAGTGGATGAAATTGTGGTGGTATTGGGTTTTCTTCATGAAGCCATGGGCGATGTGGTTGCATGGGGGTGTTGGATTAGATTGTGTAGCTCGAGGAGAGAGGGACATCGATTAGTGGGTTGTCCTTCTTTCTCACAGAGTGCACAAGGAGGTTGGATGCAAGGAGGGAGAGGAGTGATGGGGTCTTTCTTCTTTTGTCTTCCCCCAGCTGTAGCGGTGGCATTAGCAAGAGGGGGTGAGGGTGTTGCTTCTGGAGTAGGTATTGGAATCTGCATTGGAACTCCTTTGGTTTGAGGAGGGAGAGATGGTTGAGGAACCATTGTTGGTGGATGTAGATACCATATTGGGACTGCTAGCACCATATTGGGAAGGGTAAGTGTTGCATCTACTTGAAAATATTAGATGCCCGACGGGGGGTAGAATAAGGGGATTTGAGTAATGGCTTGGGGAACTATTTCCCAAAATGGGATATGGCCCTGGGGTGAGGTGAAATCATGAACTGGTGTAGTTGATAAGTTCTCAAGATATTCTTGAGGGAGGAGCTTTGTAACTAGTGGGACATCAGATATAAGAGAAGCCTCACTGGGAGGAAGGGTATCCTCAATGTTAGTTCTCTTGGATGAGATGACACATACCTGATTGGAAGGATGAATGATCAATGGTACACCATGGTAAGTTCCTAACAAGGATGGGTCTTTGAAAATTTTGGGGCCCATCTCGATGAGTGGGTACACCTCCAGATTAGTATGGACAAAAGGGAGAATGTTATCGATGTTGGTAGAAGGGTTAGGATCATAATGTGAAACTTGATCAATGGTAATGATCTTCCCATTATGGGGGAAAATCATGGTTCAAAAGACGAAAGAGGCAACTACCTTCATAACATACATGTAGCTACGACCGAACAAGATATTGTAATCGAGTGGGGCATTGATAACTTCAATGTCAATGAGAATGGTCTTGCCCCTGAGTTCTATGGGGACATTTTGGAAGAGTCCTTCGAGAGAACATGGCCATTCGTCATAGGCTCTTAAGGTAATGGCAGATGGTATAAGTTCGGGGGAGCCAAGTTTATTCCATACAGATTTTGACATAATGCATGTGGATGCATCATCATCAATGATGCAGCGGTGAACTGTAATGTTCCATATTTTAACTAGTATTTGAAAAGCAATGAGAGCAGGGAGGAGAGGTTCTCCACTATCAAGATCAAATGTGATGAGTCGGGTATCCACAGGGTCGACTACCTTGAGGACAGAAAGAAACAACTTTCATTGAGTAGGACAAGTTTGAAGGAATTCTAAGACTGACATAGCAGTAGGAGATTGTGCCAAATCATCGACCAAACTGTAATTATGAGCCGCCCTAACCTGAGGGTTGTGGGCATTCCTGCATAAGGGGATGTGAGGAATATGAAGGGGTGGGTCAGTATTAGGGAGAGGAATCATCAAAGGGGGCCCAGTTATGACTGGGGGTGCATTTGAGGTGGTGGGATCAGACTCAGGGGTTGCAATGTATTGACGACTACGTGTTTGTAGAAGAACTTTTTCCTCACTAGTGAGGAGGATAGTGCGATCGATAGGATTTCCCAGATTGGGATATTGTCCTATCTGTGGTAGGGTAGGTTGCATGTCTTGTTGGGTGTTCATTACTCCTTAGTGCAGGATGGGGTTTTGCAACACAGTTGGGGTTGGTGTGCTGCACATATTGTTGTGGGGCTTGCTGGGGGGTAGTCAGTGCCGAGGGACGTGGTCCACTTACAGATTCTTTCATCCATTTAAAGTCAGATATTTGGGGGAAATGGTGAGTATAGTGACCAAAATCACCACAAAGGGCACAAGGGAAGTTGTTCTGAAGATTGTTGTTATTTTTCCCTTGGCATTTATTATTTCCCCCTTGAGGATTTTGGTTCCCTGTGTTTTGGTTTCCTCCAGTAGGTTGGTTTTGTTGGGGGTGAGTTCCTCCTTTCCCTGGATTATTATTGTTCCAGTTTTTGCCTTTTGTTTTGGCATTATTCGATGGATGGGTCATATTTTCCATATTTAGTTGTTCAAAATTTTGATATTGTTGAATGGGAGAGGGTTGAAAAAAATTAACCCTAGTGTATGGGTGTCTTTGTGGTGGAGCCATGGGCTATGGAGGGCCATGAAATGGAAAGTACAGATTATGTTGTGGTAATGATCCGTAAGCTACATAGGAAGGCGTGGCACTTTCTCTAGTACTTAGGGTATAAGATGAGGTTGAGGGAGTACCATAACTTGGTTGGATAGGTGGGCATATTGTGAATGCTGGTGGTGGCCCACTAGTAGGTGGAGGAAGGCCAAGATGATATGGTTGTTGATAAAGGGGTGGAGGATAATAAGGGATTCCTCCATAAACCAACAGATATTGAGGTGTGCCATACATTGGTGGTTGTTGGGTTCATGGATTGTGATGTGTGGTGTTACCAATCAATCCATCTACTGAGTGAGACATCCCAGGTTTGTCTTGGCCAAATGGCATGGGTCTTGGGAGATTAGGTAGTACTGTGTACAAGTATCCTAATTGTGAATAGATGAGGTCGTATTTTTTAGCCTTATTGATGGCTTCTTCTTCTGATTGAGGGAAGGTAGAAGCCACATCTTTGCCAAGGAGAGAGACAAGTGATCTGAGAAACCAATCAAGGCATTGTTGTTTGGTGGTTTTTGCTTTTCACAAACTACATTGTCGATGCCACTCGTGAATGTGATCAGCGATATGTGTCGCTGAGGTTTGTTTAAAATCAGAGAGTAGTTCAAGACAATTGTAATGATTGATTCGTAACTGAAAGAAGGTCAAAAATACTTTGGCCAAAGACTCGAAAGTCACATGGGACCCTGATTTTTCATCTACATACCACTTGGCTGATGGGCCAGTGAGTGTGCATTGAAATAATTGTAGTCGGATGGAATCATCCATAATGCTGTTGGAAGATCACCATAAGTGGAAAGTCATGACATGGTTGGTCATGACATGGTTCGCAGGGTCATCTCCTACCTTTCCTTCAAACTTGGGGATGTCTAAAGGTAGTTTAGTACGCATTCCAGGCCATGTGGGGTCATGTAATATAGGATCATTTGTGAGTTTTCTTAGATCTGATATGTTGAGAGAAGCCAAATATGGCATATGGAGTGGTGGTGGAGGGTTAGTTCCAACCATGGTGTGAGTGTTTTGTGAACCTGACCCTTGAGGGGGACTAGGTGGGTTTGTACTTCCCCCTTGAGAAGAAGTTTTCCTTCTGCTTCTATGTAAGGCAGAGTGAGTGGATGGTTTACCTTCGGAAGTGGGCCCAAGTAAAGTGGAACCAAGAAAAGTTGATCCCAATATAGTGGCACTCAAAGGGGTGTGAGAAGGTAAAGCTTATGAGTAAGCAAGGCTAGGAAGTCCCCCTAGAAGAGGAGGGAGATTTAGCAAGCCTCTGGAACGATGGGGATTCTTTGGGTCGCCTATGATGTCTGACTAGATAAGTGGATTATGTGCAAATGGTGATGAGAATAAAGTAAATGAACAAGAGCCTTTGCTGTAAGTTTTGAACTTTCACAATGTAATTCACAATTAGATGTAATCACAAGGGCATCATACATAAAGTAATTGATAAACATACATGTGGATATGTGGTTTTTTTCCATGTGGGAGAACAAAGAAAGCAAATTCTCTTGTCCTAAAAGATGTAACGTCCTTCCTCTCAAATAGCACTGGACCTTCCAATAACACTCAACATTGGGGTCTGAAGCCACTGGAAGAGGAACTAGTGAAGGATGAAGTAATCAATTATAATGAGGGGTAGACGGTGCATATCTCGAAAGAACCGGTGATATTTCCCAATAGCCACACAAAATCCGATCAAGGTGCAATTGCAGCCCACAATTGCCACCTGGGTAGATGTCCTAAATTTTGGTCACTAGGTACCTCAGTCAAAGTGTGGCATTTAGATTTTTGGCCTCAGAAATGGATCACGGGCTAGATCCCATCCAAGAGGTGGGTGCCTCAAGGGGGAATGCACAGAAAAACCGGACCTTGGCCTTCAACCCTTCACAGGTATCTCCATGCCTTATGGTGTAGGAACACTTGACTTGGAGGATTTGAAAGTTCCTTATTTGTCAACCTCTACTCTTTTGACAATGTGAGAACCAATTGGGATTTATTTGGATGCCTATCCCCGAGATCCTACCTAAACTAAAAAAAAAAATTGGCACCTCCTGTGGAGGAAAACTTAGTGAGTTTTTAGAAAATTTTAGATGTGTTTGTGAGATATTGGGGGTGTGAACCAACCTCGTTGAAATTAAATGGGAGTGGATAGTTTTGTCAAGAAAAGGGTGGGGTGTTTCGGAATCCCATTGGAGGAAACTTACTTTAACCTCCACAACTTCTAGATAAAACTATGTGAGTGAATGGTGATATTGTGTGTGAATAAGTGAAAGTGTGCCAAGTTTTTAATAATTTAGGTGTCACCTTGCTGCATGTGGACTTCGCTTGGTTCTTACAAGTGTTGATTACCTAAGTTACTATGTGTCATTGGTACAACCTTGTGGAATTTTAAATCCCTAGGAAACTAACATGTGGACATGTGGGTCCTTACCAATCCTTTAACTCCCTATTGTGATTTAATATAAGAAAGCTTTGAAACTATCCTAGTTTGTTCACATGTGGGAATGTATGGGCCGATTACAAAACCTTTAAACTTCCCTTGTGAGTTAATCTAAGAAAGAAAATTTCAACACTATCCTATCTTTGTAGCATGTGACAATGTATGGGTCCTTACAATCTTAAGATGTGTTTGAAAAATAAACCAAGAGGAGTCTTGCGGGGGTTGTTGTCCTCTCCTAAAGATTTTGTCTTTTTAAGGGAGATGAAATTGTCCCTCAACCTCTTTATGATTCTCAATATCGCTTTGGAGCGTGAGAGAAGAGCATACTCAATGATTGATGTCCAATTTCTAGTCCCAATGCAAGTTTTATATGTGATGTAGAATGATTCCCACTTAAACTTTAATCAAAGCAAGCCATCCATGTGGCAACATGAAAACAAAAAGAGGAAAAAATTATGATTTTAACCCCCTAAGTGACTATGTTTCAACTAATCCCTTTATATGAAGAGGGAACTAATTGTGATGAAAATTACAATGTGCATGAAATCAATTTTAAGAAGGCTAGGGACCTTCCAAAAATCACAAAAAGGCTTACAATGTGTATTTTTTTTGCACAGGTGCACATGTCTCAGAATAGATAGAGGTGCTCTAAGCGCCAATGTGCAAACTGAAAGAGACTTATGGGTGCAGGTGTGCAGAGAGCGTTGTGCAGAATAGTCGGTTTGGCACACATGCGCTGAAGATGTGCTTATGGGTTAAAAAACCCGTGCATGTCTGACACACGACTGTGAAGAAAATTTCAAACGAAAATCTCTCAACTCAGCTTCAAATTTGCCTTTTTGCGGGTCGTCTTGGACTAGTTATGGTACCTGCAAGTTAAATAAAAGGAAAGAAGAGCTAAAATAACCCAAATGGGGTAGGAAATTGATACCTTTACCCAGTGGAGTCACCAATCTGTTGCATCTCTTTTGTCACTTGAGTGAGAAAATTAGACATGCTTACAAGCCCAGTTGGGTTAGCTAGGCAAGACAGCTATAAAGGAAAGGGTTAGAAATATAAATCATGCAATATAAACAAAAAAATAAACTAATAACAATAAAAGGAATTAAACTAGAGTGCATAAGATCATTAGAACAAGAAATAAACAAGACTCATGCCACCAATGGAAAGGAGTGTATTAGTGGAAAGAAAACACCAAAGAGAAAGGAAGACTTTGGGTCCCCTCTTTCCCCAAGGGAGGGCTCTTGAACCCCCAAGATTGAGCTCTTATTACAACTTGAAAACTTGAAAGAAATGGTGAAAGAATCCCAAGCTGATTCACTCAAACGGTGATGTGAATAGCTCAAATGGAACGGTGCTAGTATGCTCTTGGTGAGAAAAGAGGATTCCCTAAGAGAATAACAACAACATAACCTTACAAATAAATTCCTTGAAAAAGTAGTGCACCCATGGCCTCTTTTTATAGCATAAGTTTGAGGCATTATTCAACCATCTTTTAGTGTGAAAAAGGGGCCATTTAGGGTACCCTTAGGTATTTCACCAGACACCCAGCTGGATTCAACCGAGATTTGGATGTCAAATCAACTTGGAAATTGAACCAGAAGTGGGTGGGAGGCTGACCAACATCATAAATGTGTCGTTCTAAGGTGTGCACGTCTTTTAGCATCCACAATCGTGCATCATGTGCATGTGCGCTTTTCTTGTGTTTCATGATGGCGCATGTGTGTGTGCTCCCTATATAGTCATAGCGCATCCTGATTTTATAACTGGTTGTATAGTTTTGGACCTTTTGGGAATGCATTTTTGGTAATTTTGGTCCATGGTTGAACTAATAGTTGTTTGGAGATGCTGGATTCTTGTAACCATGTGAGGATGAGATTTCCATGATAACAGATGCCCCCTGATGGATGAGGTTAGGAGCATATGTATAGATGAAATTCATCAATGTTTATTCTACTAAGAGTACCATTCTAAGAAAGAGAAAGAATGAGAGTATCAAGAGTGACCCATTGGAGGGTAGAGGGGAACCTGTAAGACCGAAACCTTTCACAAGGTGTAAGAAAAATAAAACTATATACAAACGAGGCGGGCATGCCCCATGCTCGTGTCATATAACTCAAAAAAGGTGTAATACAGTAACTGAAGTTGTGTTTTGGTGAAGAAGACGGAAACACCCTCGGGGGCAGGTTGATAATAACAGAGGAAAATTATGAATGTGAATAAACTCAAAAAAGAGACGATGACACCTATAAGAAGTGTCAACGATTCATAGGCATTGATGGCCTAACAATGTTGAGAGGTCTTCGACAAATATAAAAACAACTACAATAGTCGCAAAGTAAGACCCACCGCAACATGATAAAGTGTTGAAGTCAAATGTCGTGGGGGTCAATGACAACAGAGAGTAATGATGGTTCTCTCTATGTTGTTCGAGAATCCTCATTCTGAAGGTAATGAGAGTCAATATATTTTCTCCCATCTAGAGACTATGTTGATGTCGACAGAAAGGGAGACGCAACTCCATGAAACGAAGGCCTTCATGAAATCCACTGGAGAAGATCAGGAACTGATGAGTAACATAGATGATGTCAGGAAGTGGTGAGACTCGAGACTGCCCTTGGTTGGGTATAAAGGGGGTGTGGTAGCAACCGTGGAACTAGACCTAGCGTCAGGGGGATGACTAGGTGGGGGTTGGATGGTGCCAAAGGCATGGCAAAGTGGAAAAACTAAGAGAGAAAGGGCACAGAGATAGTGAGATACTCGCAGTTTATGAATGATGTCAACAGGAGTAGAAGATCATGGATGCCCCAACCAAGAGTGACATGGGTTGTGTTTTCCAAAAGGAGAAGGTTGCCAAAGGTGACAATAAAAAACTATGTAAATGCTGGAAACAAAGGCTTTGTACAATTGACAAATAAATAAATAATTGGGGATGAGTGTACAAATATAGAAATGGGTGCCCCAGTGCAAGATGGCTTGGCTTGTGAGCGCGCAAGTTGTGTAGGGAACTGGTGGAGGGTGAGGGGCCCCATGGGTGGGTCTCTGTATGAGGTAAATGAACGAAGGGGAATTTGTAGATGGGAAAACTGATGTTGGATAAAATTGGGGGCTAATGATACTACGAGAGTGCAGTCCAATGAGAATTGTGAAGAAATATCGTGGGAGTCTATGGGTCAGGATAACAATCTGAAGAGAAGGAGTATGTGGTTGATTCTCGAACATACATAAGACTATTGGGACTCCCATCCCTAGGGGGTGAAAGCAACATGAGTGTTGAAGGGTCAAGGGGAACTTAGAATGAGAAAACTCATGTGGGGAACAATGCTACTGGGTGATAGTACTGAAAATGCAGTGGAGGTGAGAGTACTGCAGAGCCAGATGGGGGTATCCTATAGGCAGATGTCAGAGGGTGGAATTGGAAGATGCAGTTGATATTCAAAGGGAGTGACTACATGCTAGTTTTGAGCATATACCTAAAGGGGTTGAATGGATTTGTGAGGTCCAAGTACCTGCACACATTAAAACTAAATACCCGACGTGAAAAATATCTGAAGATAACGAACATATAACAATTATTTGATAATTTTGAACATGAGCATGCGTACCTGAATGGGGTATGAGAAAATGGCTCCTCGGGGGTCGGGGATGGATGGTGACCTGAGAAGTATGACTATGTAGGCAGTGAGATCCTAATCCTGTGGATAAAGACGGATCAAAAAATGGATGTCTAGAGCTCCTGGAATGGAGTATGGAAGTTTTGGCAAAAAGGACCTATATATAGTTGTAGGGCCCACATTGCCAGCTCATTTTTATCTACTACTATATTGATTGGAAAAGAGATTCCAGAGCAATTTCGGAGATTCTGGGAGTGTGAGGAAGCCGATCTAAGAGGTGCGAGAGACAAGTTAGTGGTCTCATCCTCCTGTACAGTAGTTAGGTGTCAATTTTTGGGTAGGACCATACGAATGGTCATACGGTGGGTTTTTGGGAGTGTGGCCCCCCAAATGCGCGGGCGATCAATAGTGACCCACGTATGAGTGTGCAGTTGTAATGGGCACAGTCACGTAGGGGGGCACTCAATTTTGGAAAGCAGGCATGCATCAGATGCACGCCTATTCAAAGCACATCCGCACATATGTGCGCGGCTATGTTTATCAAAGTTGCGCATAAGTGCGCAATTATGTAGTGAAAAGGTGCACATATGTTGCACGTCTATGGGATGAACAAGTGTTCATACACACATGCCTATGGCATGAACAGGTGTGCATGTGTGCGTGCCTGTGGGTAGAACAACCCCTCTCTTGAGGCAAAGCTGAGGGTGAAAAAGAATTATCTTTTTGCGAGAATTTTTGGTGTTTTGATGAGCTGTGATGGTTGATTGAGTACTATATATTTGGATGCAGGTGATCATTTGTGACGATGCCAATCCATTAAAGAGAGAGGGACTGGGCACGATTGAGGGATGTCAGGAGGGATGAGGAGCCCACAGTTCATGGTGCTTTGGTGGCCTGTGGGCTGCTGAAGTTTTTTGAGTGCTCATTGGTGAGGGCACAGGAGTATTTGCTACAATTCCTGATTTCGATGTGGATTCCAGAGTTGCAGTGTTTTATTCTGCATGGGGAGCACTTGGCATTCTCCATTGAAGAGGATCTCTATTTTCTGACTAGGCTCCCTTTGCAAGGAACCCTACTATCGACTGAGCTGGTGATACTTGGAGAGGGGAAGTTGGCTTCCCTTGCCCAAACATATTGTTCGGGAGAGGATTTCATGTCTGGATTAGTGGTAAGGATTGGGGTGATGGATGCCCTGTTACATCATTGCATGGTGTTAGGACCCTATAATGTACCTTTTTTCTCACACTTTTTTCTACCATTACATCCTTTTTCCACTCACATTTAAACCTACATTATCACCTCACCCTATCTCTCCAAAGGTATATAACGTCTCTTCTCTTTGCTATATGTTTAATCTGTTTTTCATATAATTTTACATTACTCTCATAGTTAACCATTGATCAAAAATATATAAGTGTTGAAACAGTTCGAACTGCAGATTATCATTGTTGTTTAAAGGCTCGTTGCTGAAACAGTCAAAAGCATGCAAACCCCGTGGCTAAAACAGTCTGTGGTCTACAATGCTGAAACAACAACTCACACAAGAAGAATTTGTTACACTCTCCGTGGTCTACGATGCTAAAACAACAACTCACACAAGAAGAAGTTGTTACACTCTTCGTGGTCTACGATGCTGAAACAACAACTCACACAAGAAGAAGTTGTTACACTCTCTGTGGTCTACGATGATGAAACAAAAATTCACACAAAGCTGTTACACTGACCACAACAGTCGCACCTTGAGCCATAATTAACCATCGCTGCTGCGTGAGACCATGTTGCTAAAACAGTCAAAACACAAATCCCGTTGCTGAAAAAGCCCGCGATTTGCGATGCTGAAACAACATACAACATCAGTAACAAGAAGATAAATAAAGAAGCTGTTACTCCAACCGCAACAGCAACACCTCACTCAACACCTTTTCAACTATTGTAATATCATTTTGTTACGGGAGACCAAGATATCCTATTCCAGTATAGACTAAGAATAGGATTCATATGTACACATGTAATTTGATGATCAAATTGTATCGGGGGGATTCTCCTCTTTAATAAGAGGAAATCATCATTAGAGAGGACCTTCTTTTTGGCTAAGAAAGGATTTACAGAGAAGGATGTTTTTTACTTCAGACATTGTAACATGATACAGTTGACAGATGAATAAAAGATTGTTCTGAGCATTCCTTCCTAGTTCCTTTCGTTTCTGGGGAATCTTGTGAGAAGGGAGGGCCCACCTTCTTCACAAGATTCACCCATTAGCTCTGTAGTGTATTAGTGTTATTTCTGTTTATGCCTTGATTAAATTATGTTTTGCTAAAACACTACTTTACTGAACTCTGTTTTGTTGAAACTCTGCTTTACTGATTGTTACATTGTTTTCATATAATTCATGCTTGGGTAATTGTTAATCATTCTAGTTAGCAATCCTGTTTGGTGAATTTATGAAAGCGTGATGATCAGGGACAGGTGCTGAAGATTCCTTCTTGGGGAATAGGGTCATGTTCTATGTTAAGAGATAGTTAGCCTTCAGTGTGTGTCAATCATTTTGATTAGTAATGAGTTCATGAAAGTGTGATGATCGGAAATAGGTGCTGAAGATTCCTGCTTGGGGAATAGGGTCATGTTCTCTATTACAGAATAGTTGGTCTTTCCTTTTGCAGTATCTTGAAGGATTTATTTCCTAGGTTGTTATTTCTTAATGTAATCCAGGATTCTTTGGACAATTATTTCTTTAAACTTTGAACTCTGCAATAGGTAGGTTGCTTTCCTGTAATTCAAAGTAGAACTTCAGTTTGTTCAAGGAAAGGCGTGATTAGTGTATTTTTACTACAACTCTAGATTTCTATTGAGATTGAGCATATATAGTGTGTGATTACCTTTGAAATAAACAGACTTCCCTGGGTTGACAATTTACGTAGCACTTGATTGTTTAGTTAAATAAGCAACTATAGTGACCAACATTTTGGTGTTGTTGCCGGGGAAGGTAATTATAGATTTCAAAAGCACTTATGTTCTTTCAGATATAAACATTGCATGAGAGGACATGGAGACCCCAAAGAAACTGACCCTATAGGTGGCAAGGGTAGAGGAAGGGGAGGAAGAAAGACTTATATTGATGAGATTATATCAAAATCTGAATCTGCTACTCCTCAACAACCAAACTTTCAGAAACCAAAATCCCAACCTTCATTTCAAGAAAACTTTGAAATGGGGAAAGAAGTTTGGAGTCCTGAGACATTCGAGAAACCAGCAGAAAACATTGAGGACAGAGAAAGCATAGTAGGGGAGCAAATAGAAGAAAACATGGATGAGTATAATGAAGAACTGCATCATGAAGAATAGGCAGGTCCTGAAAGAGAGGTAAATGATGAAAACTCTTTTTCCACGTTAGGATTTCCTATTGGGGATCTTCTTAGAGGGGTAGATCCCATGAATAACATTCCACTCTCATCATTACCTAAGTTTCATGGTTTATCTTCAGTTAATCCTGATGAATTCCTTTTTGAGTTTGACATATTATGCAGAAGTTATGATTACATTTCCAATGCTAAAAAATTAAAACTATTTCCAGCAACATTGAAAGGAAATGCACTAAGATGGTTCATGAGTCTTGGAGGTCATGTAATCACAACATGGGACCAGATGAAATAGAAATTCCTGCATAAATACCAAGACTATTGCCGAACAAGAGAAAAAAAAGAGGAACTATTCAAGATGATACAGAAAGAGGATGAAAATCTGGAGGACTTTGTAGAAAGGCTACAGTACAATCTACAAAGATCCAGTCACCCCGATGTAAGCAAAGATATTCTTAAAACGATATTACTAAAAGGAGTAAGGGATGATTGTCTAGATATGTTGAATATGCTTGGAAAAGGGGACATATCTAAAGAATCATATGATGAAATTGTTAACCTATGTAAAATATGTTCAAGAGGAGCTTCAAGGAATAGATCAAATAGCAGGGATACCACATTCTCAAGAGTTCAAAAATCAGCCAGTGGAGGAGCAACAAGAGACGAAATAGGTAATTTACTTGAAGGTTTTAAAACTAAAATGTTAAGCTATTTTGCCTCACAAATTGATACCCTACAGATTCAAAAGAAGCAAGCCGAAGCAGAAGCAACTCTGTCCATCTTTTGTTCTAAATGCAGAGACAAGAACCCACGAAGGGAATGCCCATTGGACAAAAACCTAATCTGCACCATCTGTGATAAGGATCATGAAACTCAACAATGCCCTTCTTTACCATGAATCAAGGTATCATTACAACCAAATGATGAATACGTTGAAGTTGTCTACTTGTTGACACAGAGAAGGAAATGGAAACCGCGGGGACAAGGTATGAATCCTAATATGCCATTTACATCTTCTAATCATTGGAATAACTATCCTTATTTTAATCAAACGAATTACCCTCCCTATAATCAAATGCAATACCTAAATCAAATGAATTACCCACCCATGCAACAAACTA
>JASDQU010195472.1:0-15092 GCA_032191745.1 Picea mariana | reverse complement strand
CCCTACTGCACGAAAACAACAGATGGATAAGGTCATGGAGGAGTATGAGGAAATATTCACCTCCCTTGTAGGGGTGCCTCTACACTTCCAAGTCAAGCACCCCATCGATCTAACCCTAGGTACGCCGCTACCCAATGGACCCATATATTGGTGCTTTGTTTTGGAGAATGAAGAAATCAAGAGGCAGATTCAAGAGATATTGCAGAAAGGTCACATCCAGTCGAGTTCATCGCCCTGTGGGAGCCCGATCATGTTGGTGCAGAAGAAGGATGGGACTTGGAGACTCTGCATTGACTATCGGGCATAGAACAAGATCACTGTCCAGAATAGGTACCCGATCCCATGGATTGATGACCTTCTGGACCAACTCAAGGGGGTGAAATATTTCAGGAAGATTGACTTGAAGTCTGGGTATCACCAGGTACCAATCGAACCCTATGATATGTGGAAGACTACATTCAAATCCAAGGAGGGCCTTTATGAATGGTTGTTCATGCATTTTAGGTTGACGAATACCCCTGCAACCTTCATGAGGCTAATGGACGACATCCTGCGGCCATTCACCAACTCATTTGTAGTGGTGTACTTGGNAATTTGGAGAAATGCACTTTTGGCATGACCCAGGTTCAGTATCTAGGATACATTATTGATGAGTGGGGGTGCATTTGGATCCAACAAAGATCCAAGTCATTCGGGATTGGACAACCCCAACCACCCTAACAGAGCTCCACAACTTTTTAGGTATTTCCAATTTCTACTGCAGGTTTGTGTTGGGATTCTCTCATATCACTTGGCCCTTGAGTCAAGTCACCAAGGGAGGAGCTAAAGAAAAATTCTTTTGGTCTGAATCTCAACAAAAGGCGTACAGGGAGTTGAAGCATCGCCTCTTCTCTTCACCAGTGCTCACATTACCAGACTTGCAACAACCATTTGAGATCGAGACATATGCCTCTAACTATGCTATTGGGGTAGTCCTAACTCAACATGGGCATCTATTGGCATATCACAGTGAGACACTTTCCTACACAGTCCAAAAGTATCCCACTTATGACAAAGAAATGTATTCCATTGTACAAGCTTCTTGGCAATGGAAGCATTACATTTCGGGAAAGGAAATAGTCATCCACACAGACCACCAACCCCTATAGTTCATACAGACACAAGGGAAGTTGTAGAATGATCTCCATCAGAAGTGGTCCACATACCTGCAACAGTTTCATTTGAACATTAAGTACAAAAAAGGTAGCACCAATAATGTTGTAGACTGCCTCAGTCGACCACCCATCATGGTACTAACCACTGTGCTCAACTCTTTTGGGCATGAGACTTCCAATTGGCTACTTCTCTACACAAGTGATCCAGAATTCAGCCACACATACAATACACTCTTGGAGGGTAAGCAAGCTCCCAATTTTCACCTCCAGAATGCCCTGCTTTGTCACCTGGGACACCTTTGTGTTACTTCAAGCAAGCATGCCAAGATTATTTGAGAGGCACACTACAGTCGGTTCACTAGGCATTTTGGGGTCGAGAAAACCATGGCAGTATTGCAAAAGTATTTCTATTGGCCAAACCTTCAACAATATGTCGAGAAGTACATCAAGTCTTGCACTGCTTGCGCCATTTCCAAACCAACCATCAAGAAGCAAGGCCTCTATACTCTGCTTCCTACCCCCAGTTGACCTTGGGAATCCATATTTATGGATTACATGTTGGGCCTTCCTTCTACTAAGCATGGGAATGACTGTGTTTTTGTGGTCGTTGACCGATTCTCAAAGATGTTCACTATGATGGTCTGCAAGAAGAATATCACAGTAGAATCCACTGCTAAACTCTTCTTTGAACGAGTGTGGGTACACTTTAGGATCCCATAGTCTATCATCTCATATCGGGACAGTAGGTTCCTCAGTACATTTTGGTCCAGCCTCTGGTCGATGCTTGACACCAAGCTCACCATGTCCACAGCTTTCCATCTGCAAACTAATGGCCAGACAGAGGTCGTCAACTATATGATCGTACACATTTTGCGCATGTGAAATTCAAAGAATCCACGCACATGGGATGAGAGCCTCCCCTATGTACAACACAACTACAACCGGGATCTCCATAGCTCAACCAACCACAACCCCTTTCAAGTGGGCTTGGGATTCTAGCCACTATGTCCCATTGACATAGCCATGCCATTTGTGGCTACTTAGGAAGATTTAGCTCATGTCCAGTCTGATGCTAACAATGCAAACAACTTCATTGAGCACATTCAACACATCCACCAACAGGTCCATGACATATTGGACATAGCCAATGCTAAGTACAAGCAGTGACATGATCAACATCAGGTGCCACACAACTTCCAAGTGGGTGACAAAGTGTGGCTACATTTGCAAAAGGAGCGCCTCGCTAGACCCCACCACAAGCTTCATCCACTCCGATATGGGTCGTACACCCTCACCAAGGCTATAGGGGGAAATTCCTTTGAGCTCATCATTCCACCATTCCTTGGTCTGCACCTAGTGTTCAATGTGGACCACATTTGGCCCTACTTTTCACCTCTACTAGACACATCATACATGGTAGAACAACTCACACCAATAGAGTTAAATCTATACTGCATGGAACAAGCCAAAACTGATCAGATCATGGATACATAGATCAAACACACCTGAAAACAAAGGATACTGCTATATCAAGTTGTCAAAGCAGGCCACCTCCTTCACTAAGGCAACTAGCTCACCAAAGACCAAGTTCAGCAGAAGTTTCCTCATCTCATGGAGGACCTCAACGCAATGGGGACCAATTCTTCCTAAGGGGGGAGGAATGATCTAGGTGGATATTGGTGGCCGCCCACCTATTCCACTTGGACCCCCACCATTGCTTCTTTCATTTTTTTAGTTTCCGCATAGTTTACTATTTTTAGCAGTTTTTTGGGTCCTAAACTTCTGGAGTCGTTTTGAGGCCTTAAATGACGTTTTTTTGTGAAAACGGGGAGAAACATGGATTGTAGATTAATTTTTCTCACCCAAAAGTTGTAGTCCTCGGATATATATTTCTAACGAGGTATGGAGCGTGTCAAACGGAGATCATATACCAAAGTTACATCCCTGGGAAGTTGATGTACCAACTTACCCAAACGGGGCCCATAGTCTTGGTGTTTCATCTCCTAGGGTTAGGTCTTTGGATGTTTAGGGTTTTCCATTGTTTCTCAATAATAATAGGCCTTTGAGCCTCATTGTAACATAGTTCATAGGCCAGTAGCCACCACATATCTTCTCAGAGATAAATTACCAGCGCCCTAGCTAGTTTATTTCCATTGTGTCTGTAAGCATATTTTAGTCATTTGTTATTAATGAAATGAATTCTTATTTCCACTGCATCTCTACTTTTATGTGTATTTTTGTATTTCATTGTGTTCCTACATAAATCTAGATCAATGTGCAATATTTGCACCATTACCCTTCTCTCTAGGGATGTCAGTTCTTTATACAGATTAGCACGGTCCATGTTGTATGTTTTGTCTTCTTCTGTAGGCTTCAATGTTGCAATCATCTCCTATTCAGCCTCCTGGCTGAAAATGTTGAGCAATTTGGTTGAATTCTCTTCTCCTTCTGCTGGGGTAGACATCATTGTCTACTCCATTTCTTCCTCTTTGACAGTTTTTGTTGGTTGTATTTCTCCTTCTGCTACACTTTCATCATGTGCCCTGGCCTCTACTTGGTTGTTTGGCAAGAATATCTTGACCCCTCCAATAATGAGAATGTTCCTCTGATCCTCTTCCTGTATGGTGAAAGTTTTTAACTTGTCATAATATTCATTCACATGGTCTGCAAACCCACATGAATCTTCTCCTATCAACACTCCTCGCTTACATGAACTCACTTCGGAGCTCCCGAGACTTTTAGACAATATCATCTCTTTCTTCCTGTCCACCTGGCAATTTGGGAATTTTTTGCTACCCACCTAGAAGTTTATGAGATCAATCGATCTCGTCTTAGTGCCCACTTAGCAATCTGAAATTTCGAGACAGCTCCCCTAGTCATATTCGAGACCTCCACCTCGTCTCTTTCCATTTCCCACCTGGAAACTTGAAAGTCCATTTTCTCCCACTCAGCCGTTTACGAGATCTTCATTTGATCTCTTCTCCTTGTCATCACTGAGATTTCTCCCAGTCTCTAGTTCACAGATGTGAATCAGTTCCTCTTTTGTGTCATTGATGTTTTTAGCATGCCTCAACCACCTTCTCCTCAATATTTGTTGTCCTCTGGCCAAAACATTGTTTACTAGCCACTTCACCTTCTTCTTCATGAGCCATTCATACACCCAATGCGATTTTGCTTTTAGCTACATTTTAAATGCAAGGTTCTCCAATTTGTTCCCTTATCTGATTGAACTCTAGATCCATCTCTAGATTATTCTCACTGAGATTTCTCCCAGTCTCTAGTTCACAGATGTGAATCAGTTCCTCTTTTGTGTCATTGATGTTTTTAGCATGCCTCAACCACCTTCTCCTCAATATTTGTTGTCCTCTGGCCAAAACATTGTTTACTAGCCACTTCACCTTCTTCTTCATGAGCCATTCATACACCCAATGCGATTTTGCTTTTAGCTACATTTTAAATGCAAGGTTCTCCAATTTGTTCCCTTATCTGATTGAACTCTAGATCCATCTCTAGATTATTCTTTTTCTGGTGGCTTCTCTTCGACCATGTCTATGGCCTTCAATATTTATTTCCACCTTCTAACTACCCCCCCTGGAAAGCCTATGGGCTACTCTACATTTGCAAGCATCTCCATATTCTCTTCATAGCTCACCTGGTTGCTTAAAATTTTGTTGTTTTTGTGTGAGTGCAACAATATTCTTACAAAATATCAATACTCTACCTTCTTTTCACCTCTTTCTTATCTATTGTCTGTAAGCAAAGCTCAGTCTTCTGATACCGCTCGATGTCATCAGATTACCTCTTTTTCCTACAGAAATAAATTATGTTCTCTAATACCACCTAATGGTATCATAGTATTTCTTTTCAGCGTCTCGCTCCTTTACCTATGATCTGTAAACAAAATTTGGGCTCTGATAGCACTTGGTGGTATCGAACTGTCTCCTTTATCTCTCTTTCATGCTACCTGAAAACAAAGATAACTTCTTTCTTCCTTTTCTTTTTTTCCTGAAATCTACAAACAAAAATTGTCGTTCTTATACCACTTGGTGCAGGCCCCCTCCCCTTCTTGGGTTCTGTGACCTCCCCAACTCTAGATCATTCCAAATCATGAGTTGTATCGACTCTTTAGGATCCTGAATGAACCCAGATTTACTTTCCATAGGTCCCTTTTCTTCCTTTGGCGTAGGTCCTATGATACCCACACCTTTTGTCTCTACACGCTCTAATGCTTCTCAATTTATGAGTGCTAGCTTCTCTTGACTAACCCATTCCTTCATATGACCCTGGGCTCTACCCTTATGCTAATACGTGATTGCAGGTGTAGACAAGAGTGTTTTCCACCCAACCCTCTTTTTGCCCTGCAATCCTTCTCGTGCTGACACATACCTCGTCACCAAAATAATGGTTGAAATTGCAGCCCACTCAAGGATTATTATCATCTAAGCATGTCTTGTCCACGCAATCCATTCTATCCATCGATATCCATTCCTTTGGTGCAGCCTACAATCAACGGTTGTTATCAATCTCCATTTCCGCTGACTAGGTATCTCTCACAGTGGAAGATTTGCTGACACATACCCTCCCAGATCAATGGATGTGTTCTCACTTCGATTCCTTGAACTCCTCAAAAATATCAACAGTTCTACGACTCCTTCCTTAATCAACGACCAATATTTCCTTTGGTTCCTCAGACCTTTTCTCCTTTGTTTTCTACCGGAGTCCTAGATCTGATGCTGCGTGTCCTTCTTCACATCGACGAATCTCATCATTTCCAGGACTCAGGCCTTCAGTGATTTCAAATCTCAACAACCACAAGTCTATGGAGTGAATCCTCCTAGAGTTCACAATCTGGTGACACATTTCCAACCCCATATCAATGGATATCGTTCACTCTGGCTATTTAGGCTTCCACAATCTCAAAACCCAAACTTCTCCTTCGTGTTCTCCCAGAATGACTTTACCTGGAGTTCATGATCATTATCCACGTGCCCCTTCTTAATATGATGGTCCAGAATATCTTTGGGTCTTCGGTGCTTCGACTCTTCGGCTCCTTGATGCTTTGTCACTTCGGCACTTTGGGTTTCAGCTATGTCAGTTGTCAAACTGAAACTCTAGTGTAACTTTCTCTGGAGTTCGCGATCTAGTGACAAGTTTCTCCTCGCAGATCAACAACTCTTCGGCTCTTCGGGCCTTGGCTATTTCAACACATAAACCTTTTCCTCTTTCTGGATCTCCTAACCCATTGTCATGTATCCCCTCTGGATCCAATGGTCTAGATTCTCCTTCGCAAATTGGGATTTCACAACTTGCGACTTCCAAGTTACAACTTCCTCCACATTCCCAACTTTCGAAATGTTGATATTTCGACGTGCCCAATCAATGGCTCACCCTCCTCTGGATCTAACAGTCCAGATATCCCCTTCATGTATCAGGGCTTTGCATTTCACAAAGTTGGAGGATCGCTCACCTCTCTTCTCCCTATCCCCGATATCCTGAAATTCTCCTTGGACAATCGATGGTCCATATCTCCCCTCGATCAATGGCTGCGATCGTTTCATGAGTTCACACTTCATAAATTCTCACAAGTCTGTCCTTTGAATTATCTAATGTACAAGTCAGTGAAACATTGATCGCTCGCTATGCATCCCTTCCAATGGATAGTTCCAATGATGTTAGGACTTCACGACTTCGCAAAGCCCTCTCTCCTGTGAAACTCCAAAGGGTTAAAACTCATGCAAGTTCCTATGGATCCAATGACTATTGGTCCACAGGCTCATATATGATGGCTGAGATTTGGTTCCCTTGCGCTTATTCCTCCTCTGTCTGGATGTAGATCTAACGGTCCAGGTTCTTCTCTATAATCGATCAGACGGTTGCTATCGCTCCTCCTCCTGAGATTCCACCTTCTCCTAACTTGGAAGATTTCGTCAGTATTCAAATGTTTTCATCCTTTGAACTTTCTTTCGTGAACCCGACTCCTTTGGTTCTCGCTTATGCTTTTGAAAGCATTATCTCTTCTGAGATTATGGACTTACAAGAAGCCTGTCTCTTACTCTCTTCTTGCGTTATCCCTTCTAAGCTTGATCTCCTCGAAGATTTCAACCTCCCACTCACACCTTATGTTCTCAGGATTTCGTCAAACTCATAGTCCAAAGGATTTCTTGAACAATAAATACTTCTTTCCCTCCTAGCGTTCCTCTGCTTGATACACTCCCTATAATTCTTTTCCTCACAGAGTATTCAATAACCTTGTTTCTTACTTAAATCAACACAGAGTTATTCTATGCACACTCACACCATCTCAATGCCCACCTGACAGAGCTCTATAGTGTCTTCAGTAACTCTGGTTCTCTCTCAAATCAATACAAAGTTGTTCCTGTGCACTCCTTGCCCTTCTACTGATAAAGGTTCAACGGTATCCCTCCTGAGATTTCCCTTGAGGTTAAACCTCTATCGACACACTCTTTGTAGACTGTGTGCACTCCTTGCACTCAAAAACTCAAATACGAGAAACAATTGAAACTCATGCAATACTTCACTAGTTATGCATTCAAACCATGAAAATGCATAAAAACATATAATGAACACAAGTACATAAACACACTCTATGTAGGAAACACTGATTTTCTATTATCTCTCTGTGTCTATATAGATGTTTACAAAACTGGACTACAACAGAGTCCCAGTTCTCTCAATCTCTCTCCCTCAGAACTATTCTACCTCCTAAGGCCTCTCTACCCAGACCTCTCTATCGTTCTCCCCCTATGTGAAATTTGATTCAAGATCTCCTTACAAAAGAGGGGCTCTCCGAGCTCGTCCTCTCTCACCTAACCTCATCTATTACATTGAAGTTTCATAAATGTTTACCCAAACCTGACTACATTCTAGGTCTGCTACAAGTAACCCTTTTAAGGAAATCCAACCACTACTTGTACAAAGGCATGGCCTGGAATTTACATCCTTACAACATGAAAATTCATATAGGATTATCTCAAATTTAAAAAAAATATGGGAGCATTAATGCCTCTCCCTTTCTCCATTGTGTGTTTGCGTGCTGGAATGATGGTGCATTTGCTGAGGTGTAGCGACGCTCCTTCATCAAAGTAGATCAAAATAAAATAAATATTATCACACTTCTACCAACCTCTCTAAAACAAAAGAATGTTAGAATTTTTCTTGGACATGGACGTTATTACAGGAGATTCATTAAATATTTTAGTAAAATAGCCTCTCCTATGTTTTATTTTCTAAACAATGATATAGGCTTCTATTGTACAATACACTGTCAAGAATCATTTGAAGGTATCAAAGAAAAACTCACAAGGACTCCTATTCTACGAGGTTCTAATTTGACTCTTCCTTTTCAAATTCGTATTGATGCCTCATGTAAGTCAATAGGAGAATTTTTGGGACAAAATGAGGATAAGAAGCCTTATTCAATCTATTTCATAAGAAAAAACTTATCTAGTGCAGAGTTAAACTACATTGTCACTAAAAAGGAATTTCTAGCACTAGTCCATGTTCTTAACAAATTTAGACATTATGTCGCATGATATAAAGTGTTTTTATAGACTGATCATGATGCTATTATATATTTAATGAATAAACCTAACATTAATGCTAAAATAATGAGGTGGATTATATTGTTACAATAATTTGATCTAACCAGTCTTGACAAATCGGGAAAGTAGAATGTTATTTCAGATTTCTTATCTAGGTTAACAATTACTACAGAAGGAGACATGATAGATGTCTATTTTACAAATGAACACCTCTTTTCAATCTCAACACAAAATCCATGGTTTTCTTACATGGTCAACTAATTGACAATGGGGAGGTTTCCTCTACTTTTTTCCTATAGGGAGAGATGCAAACTCATCATAAAAAGTACAACATATACTTGGGTTATGGGCTATCTGTTCAAACTTGGGCCAGATCAGATTCTGAGAATATTTATAAGAGAATATGAAGTACATTATATCCTCCATTCCTACTATGGTGAACCATGTGGAGGAAACTATGAAAAAAAGAGGAAAACCTACAAAAAGACTACAAGTTGGTTACTATTGGCCAACATTACATAGAGATTTTAAACAATACACCTCTCACTAGATGAGTGTGAAAGGATGGGGAAGCCTACAAATAAAAGGGAAATTCCATTAAAACACCAGATCCCACTGGAACCTTTTGAGAAGTAAATGTTAGACTTTGTAGGGCCAATTGATGAACCTTCGGGATAGAAGTAGTACATACTAGTGTGTAATGATTACGTGATGAAGTGGGATGAAGTGAAAGTAATGAAATATTCTACAGAGCAAAGAGTGGTTGAATTCCTACAAGAAGGCATATTTTCAATATTTGAATACCCTAGAGAGATATAAATGGATCAATGAGCTCATCTTGACTCCAGTTTCATTTAACAAATTATGAAACAACATCTTATTTTCCATAAAACATCAATACTCTATCATCCACATGAAAATGGAAAAAATGAAGTAACCAACAGAGAATTAGAAATTGTTCTTACCAAGATAGTATATAGTAAGGATTTGGAAATAAAAATCGTAAAGCTAGTATGGGAATATAATATCACATGGAAGAATACCAAATTGTTTAGACTCTATGAACTAGTCTATGGTAAGAATGCGATGTTGCATGTTGAATTTGAATTCCTTACTTTAAGAACAACATATAAAATAGACATGGATATCACATCAGCATAAAAACAGAAATTGAATCAACTGAATTCCCTATATGAATATAAGATGCAAACACTCTTCAACACTAAATTAGTACAATTTCAAAGGAAATTTTGGCATGACAAGAGAATCAAGCATGGTAATTTCAAGTAACCAGACTCACTCCAAATATTTGATTCAAGATTCAAGGACTTTAAGGGAAAACTGATGAATAGATGGTTAGGGCCATACATAATTGATAAGTGTCGTAATAATGGTTCACTTCAAATCACAACCATATATGAAGAAATAATTCCTTTGTTAGTGAATGGATTTAGGCTCAAGATATACAACAATTCTTTGACAAGGGAGGATTTTACAACCACAATCAAAGCACAAAATTTGAATTCGATTGATAGTAGAGGTGCTTTCAATCCATCCAAATAATAAGGAGTGGTACAATTATAGAAAAATAAAAACAAAAAAAAATGAAGAAAATAGTTATATTGATTGAAAATATAGGTCTTTGATTGAAAAACACCATGGAGGTAGTCTTTGACCAGAGAAATAAAAAACAATTCATCGTGAAAACCTTTCAAGGCATGATGAGAAAAGGCACTGGTGAAAACCAAAAATGGTACCATTGTCTTGAAAAAAAAATTATATGTTGTTCTTTTTATTTTGCAAGCCCCGAGTCACCTCACCTAAGCAAGGAATATGCACAAAAAATGAAAGATTAGAAAAATCAACAATAGTGAGTGCCTACAAGAATTCAAAATTATCTACAAAAAAAAAGAGGAATAAGAATTTCATAAGGTTTTCTTCATATTCAATCATAATTTCCATACTTTCACTTTGCATACTATCATACATTAGGAAAGAATAAAAAATATTTTATCCCCTCCATTTATTTTCATTTTTCATTTTTTCAAAATTTATTTTACCAATCTAACTACAAGAAGACCTATAGAAAAACACATTTTTTTATACAAGATCATATTCACAACAATAAGATTTAGAATCAAGATCTTCTTATCTTAATAATGCTACTGCAATCACATTATCACTATCTTGATCTCTCCAAAACAAAAAAATATCTCTTCTAATTGTTTTGCAAGATATCCTACAGGATCTGTTAGGGACCTAACCTCCCTAACCCCTCATGTAGGTAGAATAATATATTTCCATGAAATAAAGGCCAATATTAATAAGGCATAGAAATAAGGAAGGATAATTCAAATGTAATAAGTCCTAATAGAATATTCCACTTCTAGAAATATCTTCCTCTAGATTGTTCTTTTGGATAGACAAATTTAGTATAAATAGTAGTAGAGGGTATGAGAAGTTTTTCCTTGGATATTATTGTAATAGAGATCTACTTTGTTGGATTTTTCCCCCTCGAAGAGGCAAGTGAACATTTCTATCATTAATCAAGGTGCTCTTTTTGGTGTTATTTGGTATTATTCTGGTATTTTTCTAATTATATGATTATTGTTCTTCAATTTCTAGCTAAAATATTTTTGTTCTGCATACTATTTTATATATGGAATACTACAAGTGGTATCAGAGCACTTTCCTTGGTAGAAAATTGTGGTTTAATTGTTTTTTCAAGATAAAAACATATTTCAGCATCTTAAAGCTATATAGATCTTTCGTTATGTGCATAAACCCATGGTCAGGGAGTCATACACTCAGGAAATACAAGTGGTACTTAAGCGCACATCTGTTGGCCACCCTTGTAACCCATGTTGGTACCCCTTCGAGTAGTAGCGCATCAAACAACACCTATATGCGGATTTCCCTAGATATTTTGAATCCATCCATAGATAAACCGCTCGGTCTCCTGACTTCTATAGTTCCACTGAGAATAGCACTCGGAAAGATATTATCTAGTACATAGGTAGTTGGGTAGTACGGCTAAGGGCACAGTCTAGCCTCCTTAGTTGGTACCCTGACATATTGGGTCGAATACTACTGATGTACCCCAAACATATATCAAAGATCTATAGAACATGGAAAACCCTTTTCTGTAGACACCCTGCATACACTAACCCTTGGGACCAAAAAAGAAAAGAATAGACAAGATCTATTTCCATGCATTCAGGTTGTGAAATTACTACACATTTCTTCCTATTAAGAATTTGGACATTTCAACACTGCAATATTCCTCAGATCGGAGTATAACACGAGTGAAAAAAAAACCATCTGGTTCATTTTGGCACAATTATTGGAGACTTATCCCATTGGATTCCTCTCTTCTCCCTTATCACAGTCATACCTATAAATTTTCATCATTTTTTTTTGTGGACCCGACCCCCTTACAACACCCTTATTTGGGCCTGACCCCATTAGATTTCCATCATCATCCTCATTGTCATGATACACTTCAGCCATAAACCATTTTTTGTGTGGTCCCACCTTTCTCTTTTTGTTTTCCTTCATCATCATGACCCACACCCATAGCCAAGACTTGGAAGCTCGCTTCAATTCCTTGTCATGTAATTTCACAGAGACCCAATAGGAAGTGAGGCAACTTAGTGCTATTTTTTCCACCATCAATAAAAACATGCATTCATCCATAGACGCCAATTTTTCCACCATGAATGAAAACATGCATTCCTCCATAGACTGCAAAATGGAAACCATCAAATAGGACCTTGCTACCTGTTGGTCCAAAAATATGCTTTGGGCTCAACATGGTGTTTTCATTCCTCCACAAGCATCCCTTTGTGTTATGGTTCCAGTCAAAGATAGTGGCAGGGGTCATAGTTACTATGGCCTCTTCCATTGAAAGAGTACCAGTTGGATACCTTCATAGGGTTGTGATATAAGTGTGTAAATATTTATCAAATGCTAGAGAGTATCAAGGAATAAGGTCAAGTCAGTTGGCAATAGTCCAAGTCAGTTCAGAGTTGTTGCACTCAGTTGGGTCAGTGCTTCCATGGTCATTTGAGGGATAATGAGGTAAAATGGATATCAAATTCATGTTTTTCCCTACTATACTATCACCTTATGGGAAGTAGTATAACAACTATGATCATCACTATGTCCATCAACATCTTAAACGATACCCAAACGGGCTCATCCCGGACTTGCTCGGCTTGTCATGGGACCATGTAATGTTTCCCCAAGGGAGTTCTTCTCAAGGTAATTTTTTATTTCTGAAACCCTCCCACATCATAATTTCTCATGCCAATATTGTTCAGTTCATATTTCATGAGATAAGAACGTAGTTTGCAAAACATTTAACGTTGGCCCCTTTTGCCTGTCATTAGGTGGGTCCCGTGGGGACTGGGTAATTTCGTAATGAATAAAATTAAATATGGCATCATTTTGAGAAAAATCATGCTGCCACATTCTAGGGATGAAAAAAATCTTTCCAACAGGTTATCATGGGCCTAATTCTGAGTCCGTATGACCCCCTTACAGAGGACGCAAAGTTAGCGTCACCCGAGTGGCCAAAACCAATAGTTGTGACTTCCTGGTCTGATTCTATTCATATTTATATTATGAAAGGAAAATAAAACATAGGAATTGTGTAGTTAATTGTAATGCCTTTCTAACGTTATATCTCATTCTTGGTTTTGACCCCTGGTTAGTAAGAACGTTCCTTCGCAAGTTCTTGACCACTTTTCGACACCATATTGAATGCAATGCTTTAGGGTTAAAAACTTCTTGGTAAAGAGTTTTAAATCAGAGATTCATAGATTCCATGTTGTAATGGACTCAGATACCTTTCCAATGGCTCCTCATTTTTCTCAATTGGATATCATATGGAGATATGGTGCCTTTTGCAAGATTGGGTGTCATGTGGGCCCACTAGCAAGTGAGGGGTTTTAAGCGGCAACTGTTATGGGTCAAAATTGAGGGGTGAGGTAGCATTATTTTATATGTTTAACTACATATTCTTGACAAGCTCATAAATACCTTTCCATCCATGTGTTATGCATCCAATTCCGACTCCGTCTCATATGGAAACCTTTTTGGGGTAAGTCAATAGCAACAAGGTTAAAGTCAAAATCAAAGTCAAACTTTGACTTGGCACCATTTTCGAGGAATATTAAAAAAATAGTTGGAAAAAATTAAAAAAAAATCACAAATTTCATAAAATCAAGTGGAGGACAGGAAGCCTCCCTCATGCAATATTGGGGAAATTATATTTTTTGAAAAATTAAAAAATACAAAACCCTCCCTCCCCTCTCTCAAGTCATTTTGGCATTTTTGCCAAGGCGAGAGGGAGCTCTGCAATAGGTATTCAGTGGCAGAGGAAGTCTTCCTGACAGAAAGTGTAGGTATTCATTGGGAAACTAGCCATAACCATGCACCAACCTTCAGGAATAGAGCTAGGTAACCCCCCATCAATCCCAATTCAAAACAAGAAAGAAAAAACTTGTTGGTTATGGTGGATTTTTGTATGGAAAATTGTTATTTCTGCCTTAAGAATGGTTTCTTTAGTGTTGGTTCAGATTTGGAATAGAGTGTTGGTTCATGTTTTATTGTTGGTGTGCCATATTCATTTAATTTCATGTGAAAAAAAATCAAATGGGAGGGGATTAGAACCCCTCTTGGGCACCAGGCCCAAGCCTCCAAGGCCCCTTTAGAGAATTAAATTTATGAGTTTTGTTGAGTATGCAGGAGTGTGAATGGCCATTTTCAAGGCCTAGGATTTGAACCCAAGCCCCCTCGCTTTTTCTCTACTGAAAAAACATAGGAGCTGCTGAAAAAATTGAAAAGGATGGCAGGGGGTTTGAACCCAAGACCTCACATCCCTTTTCCTATAGTGAAAAAACTCACTTTGGAAAAAAAATAAAAAAAACAATTTTTTAAAGTTTAGGAGTGGTCGTCTACCCATCCACCTCCAGGAAACCACCACCATCCCTTAACCTCCACCTCTGTGCATGGCCAAAATAAACACCACCTCCTCCTTCTCATTCATGTGCACTCACCCACCAAAAATCCTCCCCCATACAAGTCCTCCTTCGCGTGTGTAGTCCAAAACCCCACATCCACCTCCACTCTTGCGGTCCTCCTTCCCATGCCCAAATCCTTATCATCCCTATGCATAGACCCACATGAGCCAACACCTTCCCTTTACACCTTCCACCTCCATTCCCTCGAGCTCCACTTCACCCCGCATGCATACATCTCCCAGCCACCACTCCCTTGACCAACACCTCCATCTTGTGTGTGACCTCCTCTTCCCATATCCTCGCACGCCTGGTACTCAGTCCCTCCATCTCCCCATCCTCCCCCTCTCCTT
>JASDQU010195471.1:8394-19731 GCA_032191745.1 Picea mariana | reverse complement strand
TATTTATTGAAGAAGTTCTATAAGCCTTTGTCTTTATCAGTAATCATTGACTTCGTCAATAATTACATTTGATCATTGCTCATATACATATTTTGAGGATAGTCATTGATATTTGAAGTACTAACCACTGCAGCACATTTTAGTTTTATTTGTCTTGTCTCGCAAACAGGTGCCCTTATCAGTGGGATTTCTTCTTTTGACTATCATATTGGCAGTAATCTGTGAAGGGAAGCTTAATCTTAACTTTTGGAAGCCTTAAACTTTGACCTTTCTCCTTCAGAACCCCAGATTACTAGGGACGTCTCCCTTGGACTAGCCATCCTAAATAGAAAGAGCTCCCCATCGAGGTGACAGTGGGTGGGGAAGCTCCTGTTACGCCAGTTTGATGCCTTGACTCAAGCTACCTAATCCTTTCCTACAAACTGTGCGATAACAGTGACCACACTATTTTGTCAAGAAAAGCTTAAAGCTCAGGTTTATCCAATTATTTAGCATTGAGAATAAAGGGCAACTCCACAAAAGCTAAAAGAATTAAAGTAGAAGGCTTTTACCAATTTTGTTTGCATGGAAAAGAAATAGAGGCTGGAAAAAGGATTAAAACAGCAAAGGAAAGCCTGATAAAACAACAGCAAATTGAGTTGGCATCCATGCAAAGGATCATAGAATTTGGCATGTTTTTCTTGCTTTCATCTACTAGTAGTAAGGGCAAATTGATTCCATTAGAGTGAGCTTCTATATATGCAAAAGGAGAGGACTGGAAGGGGGTTAGACAGTATTATCTTGGGTAGTTTTGTAACAGCAGATAGATTTTCACTCTTCCATCGTCCTAGACCTTAGACCACTACCTCCATTGCAAGCAAACGAAACCATGGTAGCCTGCCACCTGTGACTCACTATGATGCAATCAATCTCTTGGGTAACATGTGATTTGGTACAATTATGCTTTGTTCTAGCTCCTTGAATCTATTGGTTGTCAGTGGTTAAATTGTTTTGCAGTGTTATGGTAGTTTATTGTGCACTTATTTTGATTTAACATCACCTATGTTGATGATTGCAGCTTCGTGAGACATTCTTCAGGTCTTCTCCCCAGAGCAGTGGGTTGGGTCGACTTGTGCCTTCTCCCTATCTTCTCCCTGATGGATTGACCTGGGTTGACTTGAGACGGGTCTTCTCCTCAGTTGTGCTGGGCTGGGTTGACCTGAGACGAGTCTTCTCCCAGGTGGATGGGCTGGGTTGATTTGTGGGGATGCCATTGATCTTCTCCCCATATCGGGCTGGGTTGACTTGAAGAACGCTCCTCTGAGATTGAGTTGAGCATGACATTTGTAAGAAGAGTGGCAAGTTGTCTTGGGGTGGCACCCAACGTCCCATGGGAGCAAACCATGTGGACATGTCTCTTGGGAGTTGACCAAGTGGACACATCATGAGGGAGCAACCCTTGATGATGATGATGACTTGTTCTAGTGGGTCGTAGCCCCTAGAAGAGATGAGGACGTCCACACTAGGTACAACCATGTATGACATATTGACACAACCTTTCGCTATGATGCCAAGAGACAAGAAGAAGCCCAACGTCTTGTGTAGAAGACCTAATCAACTAAAGTCGATCTGGATGAAGAGACACCTTTTGGACAAGATAAGTTCACATTGGACTTGTATAAATAGACATAACTATCTCTCATTTTGTCATAACACTTGGATCACTTTCTCTTTCTTGAGTAGCGCACACTTGGACTATTCTTCTCTCTTGTGTAGCGCTAGCCTCTTGAGATTCTAGTGCACTTCTTCTTGGTGATGAGATTTTCTCTTGGACAATTTATTATCTAGTGAAAGGTTGCAGCTGGGTTTTTCTCCCTTCTGAAGAAGGGTTTCCCAAGATATCTCTTGTGTATCTTGTGCATGGTTATCTTCTTGTGATCTTGGATATTTGTATGATGCAATTTATGGTTAGGGTTTATGCTTAATGATGCTTATGCTATTGTAAAAATGAATAGAATGTTAACAAGTTGAACGAGCATAGAAATTCAACATGGTATCAGAGCAGTGTTCCTGAAGAAGCCATTGCACAAGCTTCCCTAGCACTGTTTCATGCTAGCCATCATCTTTTTGCTGCAACCACATCTACACTTGTAACTGCAACGCCCCCCCCTTCCCTGTCAAGCTAGTTTTAGCACCTTCCCTTGGTCGTTGGGCCAAATTTCTTCATGGATAGGTGCGCCCTAGTCCAGCGCATCACCTACAACTCTCAGATTGCAAATTGGAAGAGTTTGGATTTTTTGGAAAATTTCGGCCCTAGGGTTTCTAGGATTTCTGCAATCGTGGTGGGCAATGTTCCTGTGGAAGATAGGCTTGACGAAGCCTCTAACTTCAACTCCTGGAAATCAAGATTACTTATCACTCTAGAGGAGAGTGACCGAATGAAGTTTGTGGAGGAATTTGTACCAGAACCAACAAATGCGTCAGAGAAAACTTAGTGTAAGAAAAATGACACCAAAGCTAGAAAGATAATTATTTACTCTGTGAAAGATCATCTTATTCCACACATCTCCCAATGAAGACATCCAAAGAGATGTTTGATGCGTTGAAGAAGTTGTTTGAAAGTAAGAACACCAACAAAGCCATAGCCTTGAAGCACCAACTTCAGAATATTAAAATGACCAAGGAAGATACAGTTGCCACCTTCTTCATGAAAATTGCTGAGATCAAAGATCAGTTAGGTGACAATGGAGAAATCATCTCAGACAGAGAGCTGGTAATGCTAACCCTCAATGGTCTTACAAGTCATCGAGAGCCATTCATCCAGAGCATCAGTGGATGATCCAAATTGCCTAAGTTTGATCGCTTATGGGAAGACTGCACTTAGGAGGAGACAATACTTGCAGTGAGAGGTGCACATAGTTCTCATCATGATGAAAGTCATGCACTTGCCTCTCATGCAAGGAAAGGCAGAGGAAGAGGAAAAGGTAAGGAAAGATTTCATAGGAAACGAAAGCCACATCAGGCTCATAAACACAAAGAGAAAGACATGTCAAAAGTTCAGTGTTACAGATGTGATAAATACAAACACTATGCCAGAGACTGTCCTATACGAAAGAAAGGAAGGAGGCATGCAACCACTGCCAGATCTAATCCAGCTGAAGAGTTCTTCTTCATGTCATCCCTCTCAGGTACGATTCCTACTAGCAATAATATCTGGTTGATTGACAATGGTGCTTCCAAACATATTATTGGATATAAAGAACATCTCACTGAATTAGTAGAGAAGGATTCTCGGTTGCATGTTGTACTTGGTGACTATGCTAGATATGCTATGAAGGGAACTGGATCCACTTCCCTTCAACTAGACTCAGGTATTCCACTTCATTTGAGTGATGTATTGTTTGTACCGGGGATGAGAAGGAACCTTGTCTCTATTTCAACCTTAGAGGACAAAGGCTACAAGGTTGCCTTCTCTGATGGAAAAGTTCTTGCATGGCACAAGAACTTTAGTATGGATTCAACCAATGCAATTGGCGTTCGAGAAGACAGTTTGTACAGATTGACAGTTCATCCAGTTCAGGCTCTTGTACATGATTCTATCAATTTGAGTGAGCTTTGGCACATAAGCCTTGCTCACTTACATTACAGAGCTCTTCCCGCTCTGGGGAAGATGGTGATTGGACTTCCACCACTTTGTGTTGAGCATGATGGTGTTTGCAGAGGCTGTGCTCTTGGAAAGAATACCAAGGGGACGTTTTCGAGTAGTGATAGCAGATCCAAAGGAATCTTGGATCTTATACATTCAGATTTGTGTGGACCTATGACGGTTGCTTCTTTGAGTGGATACTTATACTATGCGATTTTCATTGATGATTACTCAAGGAAGACGTGGATTTACTTCTTGAAATCCAAGGATTCAAAAGAAGTCCTGGATAGATTCCAAGAATTTAAAGCTTAGATTGAGAACTTGACCAGAAGGAAGATCAAGACCTTGAGATCAGATAATGGAGGAGAATATATCTCCAAATGTTTCATTGATTTCTGCATTGAGGCAGGGATCAAGAGGGAGTATATTGTTCCTTACAACCCTTAGCAGAATGGAGTTGCAGAAAGGAAAAACAAATCTATTGTGGAAACAACTAAGGAAATGATCCATGATTAGAGTTTACCGATGTTTCTTTGGGCAKRAGCATCCATGACTGCAGTATATGTCCAGAACAAAAGTCCTCGCAAGATTTTGAAGAACATAACTCCCGAAGAGGCCTTCATCGGAGTTAAACCTGAAGTAGGACACTTCAGGATATTTGGGTGTCCAATATACATTCACGTACCCAAGGAGAAAAGATCAAAACTAGAACCCTCGGGTAGGAAGGGCACATTTGTTGGGTACAATGAATCATCAAAGGCATATCAGATCTACATCTTAGGTCAGAGACAGATCGAAGTGAGTCGAGATGTTTCCTTTGAGGAGGAAGTTGCCTTCAGAAAATCAAGAAGGTCTCACATAGAGACTGACAGTGAGAGAGAGGAAGAGATGGTGTCTTCCCCACCTCACACCCCAACAGTATAGAGAGAGCCAGACGAGCCAGTAGAGATTATTGAGCCAATTGATCCTATTGAGTTAGTACATCCTATTCATGTTCCTAGAGAAATTACAGTGGGTCGGAAAAGACCTGCTTGGGCTCGTCAGACTTTGCAGGAGGCAGAGGGACATGCAACTCCTCGTGGTACTTTCAGAGAAAGTAAGAGACCCCAGAGATTCTTGAGTTATATAGCAACCATGAGCCACATCTTTGATTCTGAGCCTTCCAGTTATGAGGAGGCCTCTAGTTAGCGAGTATGGAGGGATGCCATGATGGAGGAGTATCAATCCATCATGAAGAATGATGTGTCGGACATTGTTCCAAGACCCAAAGGGAAGTCTGTTGTGACTTCCAAGTGGATTTATAAGATAAAACATGTAGCTGACGGGAGCATTGAGAAACACAAAGCGAGATTTGTGGCCAGAGGATTCTCCCAGGTGGAGGGAATAGACTATGGGGAGACTTTTGCTCCTGTTGCTCGATATACCTCCATTCAGATGATTATTGCACTTGCTTCAACCTTGGGTTGGAGACTACATTAGATGGACGTGAAGACAACCTTTCTCAATGGCGAGAATGAGGAAGAAGTGTATATTGAGCAGCTAGATGGCTTTGTGATTCATGGGAAGGAGTCCCATGTGTGGAGGTTGAAGAAAGCTCTATATGAACTCAAGAAGGCCCCTCGTGCTTGGTATGCGAGGATTGATGGATACCCGATGAGTCTAGGTTTCAGCAAAACTGTTGTTGATGTCAACCTGTACTATAAAGTTGATAACAGTGAATCCCCGATTCTGATCCTGTACGTTGATGATTTATTCCTGACCGGAGCAGAGCATCTCATTACTTGGTGCAAGCATGAGTTGGCTTCTGAATTTGAGATTAAGGATCTTAGAATGATGCATTACTTCTTGGGACTTGAGGTATGGCAGAGAACTGATGAGATCTTTCTGAGTCAAGGGATATACATAGTTGAGATCTTGAGGAGATTTGGTATGATAGACTGTAAGTCCATGACCACACTGATGGTGACGAATCTGAAAAAGTTGAGTGAGTCTTCTTCTGATTCAGACTTGATTGATCTGACTATGTATCAACAACTGATTGGATCACTGATGTATCTGGTTAATACCAAACCTGATATTTGCTATGCAGTGAATGCACTTAGCCAGTTCATGAGTCAGCCGAGACAGATACATTGGGTGACTGCGAAGCATGTGTTGAGATACTTATGATGCACAGTTGGATATGGCCTAAGATATGCTTCTAGTATTGACATGAGATTGCAAGGATATGCCGATTCAGATTGGGCAGGAAGCACAATTGACAGAAAGAGCACCTCCGGATGTTGCTTTAGCCTAGGATCTACCATGGTTTCCTGGTGCAATAGGAAGCAAACTTCTATGGCCCTGAGTAYCGCAGAAGCTGAGTACATTGCAGTATGTACGACAGTACACGAAGCGGTGTGGCTTCGCAAGCTCCTTGCAATATTGTTTGGTCAGATGYCGGATCCCACCGTGATACATTGTGACAACCAGAGCTGTGTGAAGCTCTCAGAGAATCTAGTATCTCATGACAGTACCAAACATGTTGAGATCAAGTATCACTATATTCGTGATATGGTGCAGAGGAAGGCAGTTCGAGTGGAATACCTTCCTACCGATGAGCAGATTGCAGATGTTCTCACCAAGCCCCTTGCCAGGTCGAAGTTCGTGTACTTTCGTGATAAACTTGGCGTGAAAGAGAATGTCCCTCTTGCTGAGAGGGATTGTTGATGATTGCAGCTTCGTGAGACATTCTTCAGGTCTTCTCCTCAGAGCAGTGGGTTGGGTCGATCTATGCCTTCTCCCTATCTTCTCCCCGATGGATTGAGTTGGGTTGATGTGAGACGGGTCTTCTCCTCAGTTGTGCTGGGCTGGGTTGACCTGAGACGGGTCTTCTCCCCAAGTGGATGGGCTGGGTTGATCTGTGGGGATGCTCCTGATCTTCTCCTCATATCGGGCTGGGTTGACTTGGAGAAAGCTCCTCTGAGACTGAGTTGAGCTTGACACTTGTCAGAGGAGTGGCAAGTTGTCCTAGGGTGGCACCCAACGTCCCATGGGAACATACCATGTGGACATGTCACTTAGGAGTTGACCAAGTGGACACATCACGAGGGAGCAACCCCTGACGATGATGATGACTTGTTCTAGTGGGTCATAGCCCCTAGAAGAGATGAGGACGTCCACACTGGGTGCAGCCATGTTTGACATATTGATGCAACCTTTCACTATGATGCCCAAAGACAAGAAGAAGCCCAACGTCTTGTGTAGAAGACCTAATCAGCTAAAGTCGGCCTGGATGAAGAGACACCTTTTGGACAGGATAAGTTCACATTAGACTGGTATAAATAGAGAGAACTATCTCTCATTTTGTCATAACACTTGGATCACTTTCTCTCTCTTGAGTAGCGCACACTTGGACTATTCTTCTCTCTTGTGTAGCGCTAGCCTCTTGAGATTTTAGCGCACTTCTTCTTGGTGACGAGATTTTCTCTTGGACAATTTATTATCTAGTAAAAGGTTGCAGCTGGGTTTTTCTCCCTTGTGAAGAAGGGTTTCCTAGGATATCTCTTGTGTATCTTGTGCATGGTTATCTTCTTGTGATCTTGGATGTTTGTATGATGCAATTTATGGTTAGGGTTTATGCTTAATGATGCTTATTCTATTGTAAAAATGAATAGAATGTTAACAAGTTGAACAAGCATAAAAATTCAACAACCTAAGGCGCACATTCAATCCACTCCTCTTCACTAGTCTGCTGTTACAATTGTTTTTGTAGATTTAATCTCAACCATTTTCAATTTTATTTAAAGTTTCTTCGCTTTTGACTATTTACAGACAACTCAAGAGTGAACCTTTTGTGTGCTAATCAACTTCAATTCTATGCAAATTTATAGGTTTGATAACAACATACAACCCCTAGGGACACCCCCTTGAGATTGGAAAAGCACTAATCCAGACATAGAGGCCTCCAAGGGTTACTGGAGTGGTTGCCTATAATTATTAGGTAGGTCTGCCAATGCAGATTTGCATGATAACACTACTATTGTCTAGACATCATTTAGCAGACCCAAAAGCATTCACTTAGCATTCTATCAGAGGCAAAAAGGAGATGACATCCTTTAATGCTCCTTATCTGGAGACCCAACTATTCGGGTCTGAATACTCCTGACTGTTAAATTTGGCAGCATTGACAGTCATTCTCCAATGAGAGGCCATATGGGCCACCTTGAGGCTAGCCAGGGAGATTTGGAGAATCAACTAGTGTTGTAAGGTATTGACAAAATCCAGGGGGAACGTAAAACCTCTGTGAGTCAAACCAAATGTCAGGACAAATGAGATGCTATATGATCTTTTGAGTCAAGATGTAAGTCTAATGCAAAAGTCAGGGGAAATGTACATTCTCTGTGAGCGTAGACAGTCTAGTGCAAAAGTCAGGGGGAATGTACAACCTCTGTGAGCATAGACAGAAGAGTGCAAAAGTCAGGGGGAACGTACAACCTCTGTGAGCCTAGTCAAGCCTTGTGAGCCATGACCAAAAGTCAACGCATCTAGCAAAAGTTAGGTTGAACGTAAAATTCCTATGAGCTAGAAACAAACAATCTTCCTGATATTGCAAATGATGTAAATGTATTGATTTAGTGCGTTGGCACGTGTGACATTATCCACCATTAAGAAATTCGAATTGCCATGTAAAGAGTCGAGTTGAATGTCAAGGTTGAGTCGTAAAAGTCAAAATTACATGTCTAGGTCAAAGTCAAAGTTGTCAAATTTTTGTTGCATGTCGCATGTTGCATGCATGCATGTCTAAGTGTTGCATGCATGACATGCATTGCATGCATGCATGACATGTGCATGCTGAGTTAGTTTGCATGCATTGCTAGGTCACAAGGGCGAGTTGTATTCTTAACTGAAGTGTAAAGTCAAGTTCTAAATTCAAACTCAAGTGTAAAGCTGAGTTATGACAAGCATGCATTCAAGCTTCTAATTCGAGCCCTCTCCTTCACCTCTCCATTCCTATATAAGCAGAGGTCGACCCTCCTTGTCGTTGTGTTCTGTAGTGTGAGGGTGTGAGTGCTTGTTTAATGTGCTAATGTATATCAGTATTAAAAGGCAGTGAGTGTGTGTTACAGTGCTGATCAGTGTTAGCAGGCTGCATAGATATCTGTGTTATGCAATGTAAGGCTGTTAGGAGAGCTTGCACATCAGTCCAGAAAGGCAGTGTATATCTCTGTTAGGAGAGGCTGCATATCAGTCCAAAAAGGAAACATATATCTCTGTTAGGAGACGCTGCATATCAGTCCAGAAAGGCAACGTATATCTTTGTTAGGAGAGGCTGCATATCAGTCCAAAAAGGCAACATATATCTCTGTTAGGAGACGCTGCATATCAGTCAAGAAAAGGCTGCATATATCTCTGTTTGGAAAGGCTACATATCAGTCCTGAAAAGGCAGCAATGCAGCACCCAGACAGCACATAGTTTCTTCCACAATGCTGGTTGATAACAGGAGATTATATCAACAAAGTCTCTCTACTTTTACAGATCATACAATCTGGTCTAAGTTGTCTTGGCAAACTCATTCAAGAGAAAACTTTCATGGTGGATATTTGAAAGTGATCATACTTTATTAATGCAATAAAAGGAGATTGTTTGTTGGGGTTTTTCTTCCTGTATAGGGTTTCCCCAGGGTATATGCATTGTGATCTTGCGTGCTGATAAATTCTTATGATTATTGTTGTTTTGGTTTATGCATGATGTTAAGCTAAGTTCAAAGTTCAGTCATAATTTAAAGAATTACTTACAGTTTACAATCAAGCTCGAAATTTAACATGGTATCAGAGCTTAGGGTGTGAAACAACTTGTTGAAATGCAACACCAGGTAGACACAGATCCAAGCGAGCTTGATCAAGTTTCCAGCGTGAGGTCCATGGCATCCTCCATTTCAGTGAGGGCCGAGGATAGGCTTGAAGGAGTTTCCAACTTCAATGTGTGGAAGCTCAGGATAATGAATATCTTGCAGGAGCATGATCTTGAGCAGCATGTGACCACAGTGATGGAGGAACCCACCTCTAATGCAGGAAGAGTGGTCTTTAGGAAGAGTCAAGCTAAGGCCAAGCGAATTATCTTTGACTCTGTCAAAGACAGTATAATGCCAACGATGATTTCGTTGATGACTGCTAAGGACTATATGGATACTTTGGTAAATCTATATGAGAAACACGCACCAAGTCAGAAGAGGACACTTAAGCACAAGATTAAGTATTTGAAGATGGAGAAAGGTGAATCAGTAGCATCTTTCTGTTCCAGGATAGCCAAGATTAGAGATGAGAGATCAGCTCTTGGTCACTGGTGTCACAATGGATGATGATGATTTTGTACAGATCATATTTGATGGTCTTCCTTATTCATGGGAGACTTTCTTATCCAGTGTGAGTAGGAGAGAGATTCAACCCATGTTTGAGAGGTTATGGCATGATTGCCTCCAAGAGGAAAGTCGCACTACTACCAAGAGCGAGCCAACCAAAGAAGAGCATTCAACATTAGCATCAAGATTCAAGGGAAAGAAGAAAGTCACTTTCCAGAAAGGCTCTCAGAGGAAGTCAAACACCAAAGGTATGTTCAAAGGCAAGAGTATTGATACATCTAAGATTAAATGCTTTAGTTGCAATAAGTTGGGTCATTTTGCTAAAGATTGTTGGTATAGGAAGAAAATGTTGATGTTTTGGTAGCTGTGGGAGGATCTTTCCCTCCTATATGACCTTTCTTAGATGCGGAGAAGATTATGGAAGCAAGAGATCCATTGGACAGATTTTGAAATAACCTGGAAGAGAAGTCGGCCCAGAAGAATAAAGTATAATGAAAAGACACCTTCCTAGAAGAGAAGTAGGCTCAGCTAGAAGGACAAGAAGACTATAAATAAGGAGGCGCCTTAGCTCATTTGCTCACTTACTCACACTCCCCCAGCTACACAGAAGCAAGGCACAAGTTTGAAGGAGGTGACGCAATAGCTGCAACTGCATAGTTTATTCTTGTTCAACCTTTTGGTATCTCTCTCTTGTGCGCTACTCCTCAAGGAGGTGTGCTACCTTTGTATGGTGTTGCTGCTGCAGCTGGGGTGGTATTTCTGGTTGAGCTAGCACTTGTGCTAGGGTTTATCTGATTGGAGTTGCTTTGTGAACAGAATCTATCTAAGAAAGGTTGCTGGGTTTTTCCCCCATTTGGGGTTTTCCCAGGATAAATCTCGTGTTCTTTTCTGTCTAGTGTTTATGTTGCTACTACTCAGTACATGATATATATGTTAATGGTAACGAAGTAAAAGAACACTAGTAACACTAATGCTCTGTAAATAAGGAAAATCCAACATTGTATCAGAGTTGGTTACCTTCATAACAGTTTAACCACTGGAAGAAAGATCAATACAACAACACCTTGCAGTTGCAATACCTTGTCAAGCTCGTTGAGCACTTTCCCAAAGATGTTGGGGATAATTCTTGTATAGAGCAGTGCGCCCTACTCTAGCGCACCCCTTGAATCCCTAAACGTACAATTTGGTGAAGTTTGAAGAATTAAGTTTTTCAGGGGCTAGGGTTCTACGAGTGAAAAAAAATGTCTACCAACATGAGGGTAGAAGACAGATTGGATGGAGCAGATAAATTTACATCTTGGAAGCAGAAAGTTCTCCTCATTCTAGAAGAGAATGATCAATTAGACCGCGTAATGAAAAAACATCCAGAAG
>JASDQU010195469.1:17067-27433 GCA_032191745.1 Picea mariana | reverse complement strand
TTAGAAGGTTTATACATAGGATTTTTTATTTTACCCAACACCAATCCCTCTGGGCCTTCATCCCCTTCTTCCCATAGAATGAGGGACAACCCCTTCTTGGGTCAGTACACCCTAAAATCCCAAGAGATAAGGAAATGGGGGGGAATAGTGATGGAAAGTGGTAAGTATGGTGGGGAATGGTATGATGGATCTCCAAGGGAGTTCCTAGTATCAAACCCCTCCCCAAGGAAAATGAATTTCTAGGGCACAATGCCAACCACCAAGGTGAAGTAGGGAAAAAGGAATAATGTCCAAGCATATATCATGAAATCTAGAGAAATATAAGATACAACATACTTAAATTCCTCAAATATTGAAATGATTCTCACCATAATACTGACTTGTACCTCATGGAGAAAGGCCCACTTCCTTCCAGAAGCCATTTATTATGGTGGACACCATCTGGAAAATTGCGACCTATATGGTGGTGAGAAGGGTCTCCAACTATGCAGAAGGGCATTGTTGGTCATGTAGTATTTAGGCACTCCATATCTACAGCATGAGGGCCTTGAGACGTAATATCCTTAGTTATCCAAAAAATGGGTATAACAGGGTTGAGTATCTATTACAAAAGGTGTTTTTTCGACCTTTGACACTAAGTATCCAGCTGTGAACCCCTTTATTCTAGTTGACCAAAACCCGTGACCAAACACAATTCATAATAGGCGCTTATCCAGTGATTTCAGCATTATCTTGGATCAATGGTTAGGAATTAATATAATGGTGAGATATATGACCCACACTCTATCAAAATAGTGGAGCTTTAACACTTGGCCACTGTGCACTTTTAATCCTAGAGAGACACATCATAAATTTTTAGCGACAGTTCAGATTAATAGTGCAACACCTCCTTAGAATTAACTATTGTGCAACTTGTGGTGTGCAATTTCTCCTCTCTCATGGATCTGTATCTGTAATGGATGGTTATATATTCACTTCCTTATAGCTCTAGTAGTCTTTTATCCTTTTCATACTTTGGATATTGATGGTTATGATTTAATCAATTGTTGAGTGGACGGTTCACGAACTTGCAGACTCGCAAAATCACATGTCTTTCTTTTCATTGCCTATCTTAGCATTTTAATTAGATAGATAGTTCATATATAATCAAGTGTTGAGTGGAAGACCCTGGTTTATCTAGGCGCTTTAGATAGATCTATAGTTTGGATTTAATAAATCGTTGAGTGGATGGTTCTCATTCATTTCCAACATGGAATTTTCCTTAGAATTATTTTGTGTGATGGGTTTGTGGAATCTGAGACATGCAAACTCACATATATTCTATGGTTTAATCAAAATTAACCCCCAAATTCCATAGCCTCAAAGATGAACCTATACTTATAAAAAAATTCAAGTGTTTTTTCTCGAGTTCGTGGACTCTCGGACTCGCGGACTCATATATGTTCTCGGATGTCATCAAAATGCACGCCCAACTTTCGTTACCTCCATAATGAACCATACTTATAAATTTTTAAGTGATATAGATAGAATATGATACTTAGCCATTTTTGGTTTCTCAATGGACTCACAGAAAGATATTCGAGCCACCTGATTACGATTTCATTTTGATCCAACGATCAACATCGTTCTTCATTCTTTACCGTCTGATTGTGCTCTTATTTTGATCCAACGATCCAAAATCAATCTCTGTGATTGACAAATCCTATTCTTGATCAAAAAGTCTGTGGGTTTTAGCAAATCAAACGAATGAGCATGATTACTCCACGATCCTTTGTGTGGATTTCCTCAATTGTAGAACTTTGTTTATGCTTCACTCAAACATGCCTTCTCTTGTGAGCTTTGTTTCATTGCAATCCTCTATGCAGTGTCTCTATCCAATCATAAGGCCTCCTCTATGCACTATTTCTATTCAATCACAAGGATATATCTCCTGATATTCTCTGCATTGATCCACTTGAGAGATGTTATTCATGATCTGGTAATTTGAGGGAATCCTCTGTTCCTTCATTGTCATCAACCTCATCAACATATGACTATCCATATTTGATTCATGTTTCCATCAATGACAATATACAATCAATAATTCTAACACTCACTTATTTTTTCGATGCATGACCATTATCCAATCGACGATCCCCAACGATTATTGAAAACACTTCCCAAAATCGACCGACCTAACCATCGACCATCGACCACTTCTATTGGATGATGTGGAAACTACTGACATGGCATTACACATGGATGATGATGTGGCATGACACATCATCTTGAGGTGTCAAATTGGGTGATGTGGCACAATGTATGGATGATAATGTGGCATGACATGTGGATGTTGGCATGGCATGACACATCATCACCCTTTTCTATCCATTGACCATAGATCGATCTTGGATGACCCAAACACCTTCTCAAATTGGTTGATGCCTAACCATTGATGCATCGGTCATCAATGACTTCTCTTTCTTGATTCAAAACACTTCACAAAATTAGTCGACACCTGACCATCGACCCATCAACCATAGGTGACTTTTATTACTTAATTCGAAATACTTCGCCCAATCGTTCGACACATGATCACTAGGACATTGACCATCGAAAATTTTTGTCGGTGATTGAAAATGTTTCATAATATTCGGCCAATGTCAACCATCGGATGTCAATGGTCAATGATTTCTTGTGGCCAAACCAACTCTTCACAATTTCATCCAACCCGACCTTCGGCCGTAGACCATTTCTCTTGGAAATTTCCATACTTAGCAAATTTTTGACATTTCTCTATTTGATTTAGACCATCGATCTGATCCCTTTCAAAAACCCCTGAAATGAACCCTGGCTTTCAATTTGATCGACTCTTAAAAATGACCAAACCTTATGGACTTTTAAATTTATCATAGCGAATCTTAACCGTCGATCTCGAGATCAAAAGAGATCTAGACCATCGATTCACCAGATTTCTTGTAACTCTACAAGCGGCCATCAAAACTCAAATTTCGACTATTCCAGGTCAAATTATGATCTGCAACTTTACCTCTCTACTCCATTAACCTCCTTAATCCATCTGGAGTCATTAAAAATCAAAATTTTCCCACGGATTTGGGGATTTCTCTATAAATTCTCTGCTTTTCCCCAAATAAGTCATAGACAAAATCTGCAACAATGAATTTCACCAATTCACTCTAGTTCTGGCCCATACAATCCCAATGTTTGAACCATAGGCTATGATACCATAATTTAACGTCCCCCAGCCCAAACAACGAACATTACAGTGCATAATAATCATAAAAATGAAATTTATGTTAACTAATTTGATTCTTTTACAACTAACTAATTTCTTGTAGCTTACAACTATGAATTTAAACCAGATATAATTGTTAATTGTTACCATTATTTATATGCATATACAACATGTTAAAATTCTCATGAAATGCAACTAGTAATTCAAACACAAAAACATATAATCAATATTGTACACAGAGTTCAAGCACAACATTTATACACACAAAAATAACACATTAACATGATATACCACTTATCTTTTAAGTCTGTTGTGCAACCAGATGCTTGGGATGGAAATTCCACCCAACTATATATTCACTATTCCAAATATCAACATCCAATCACCTTTGAGTTGAGGCTAGTAATCCACAAAAGAGGGTGGTCTCACACTCTCCACTCATAGTTTAGAAAACTCAAAACCCATTGATATCTTCCTACAACTATCATGATTTTCCACCATATCTTTTCCTCTTGACTTGTCCAACCCAAGGAATGTACCCCTTCAATAATATCAGTCCCTTTGGAATCCCATTCATTTATCAAGGTCTCTGTGGCACATGTAGCTAGGAATATCTCAGTTGGGAATGCAAGGGAACTTACTGCTAGGAAAACTACCAAAAACACACAACAAACACTTTCTATATTTAGTGAAACTCACTCAAGAGTTCAATCTTCATTCCTGACAACCTGACTCTTCAATTTCCACTCCAAATATGGTCCAATACGCTCCATGATGCTCTAGAATTTTCCCTCCATGGCTGCACCAACTCCAAACTCCCTTTCCTACTCTCTACTTGTTCCTCATGCAAAAAACTTGACTTCTAAAATTGTTTTCCCCACCCATACGAATTTCCTCCCTTTGCCTTGCCTTTCTTGACTCACACTCTTCCCGAAGATGATTTTACTCAACCCCCATGTTCCCAATAACTTTGAGATGTGACCACTCACAACCACCCTGTTACATGTATTCAATGATCACCTTTGGGAACACTCAATTAGAAATTAGAAGGTTCATATACAAATAACAATTTAGGAAAATGGGTTGAATTAATATACATGGTCAATTCCCCCTTGGACCCCCCTCTTGGCCATTATCCTAGACTCTCTCCTCTCTTGTGGATTAGTTCATCCCCCATCTCTTGTCCATGTCCCCTTAGCATCTAGCATCACATTTTTATTAATAAAACATAGAAATACATTTCACATATACATCGCTTTGGCCGTAGCCACATATTATATTACATAAGCATAAATTAAACTAGGGATTATAGTGGGGATGTTACAGAACCCCAATTTCCAGTAAGTCCACTAAAGGGCCAAATAAATTGCATTTCAATTTAAATATGTAACATCCTTTTCACATTTATTGAGCCCAATTTGCAAACCTTTTATCTCACAATGAACACATCAATTATTACAATAGTGGTAGTGCATGAAGGTGTCCACTAATATTGATGGTAAGAACCAATAAATGTTGGAAACCTTGATTTTGATGGAAGGAAAGAGACATAGAAATAGAAAACACCATCTTTCCATATAACCCTCTCACAAATATATAAATTCAATTCAAAGAGGACCATCAATAAACCATAGGAATCCTAAGAAATACCACATGTAGGAGATAATGTTTCCATTTTGCCTCTCATTAGAGTGTCTATTGGAGTAGCATGCATGTCACTTTGAAGGTGATGAGACTAATTAAATTCACTTTCCCTTCACACCTTCTTGATGAGACACAATGTTTTTTGATGGCCTAGTCATCATAAATTCCTTACATGTTGTGGGAAGGGGTAGAGTAGCACTATGGTTGGATAGTCGCTCCTTTTTCTTTATAATCTCTTCCTACAAATGAACCATATTTTTGAATTCCTATTTTATTTAGTTTTGATTATTTAGATGATCCATATGGATATCGGTGTCCCACCGCCTATTCCACTAGCTCAAAATACAATTTTCCACCTTGGTAGTTTTTTTTACAGTTTTTTGGGTCCCAAACTTCTGGCTCCATTTTGAGGCCCTAAATGACATTTTTTTGGACTTTTAGGGGCCTACAGGTTATTGATGGCATGACCTTACCTATAGAAAAAAATTTACTTCTCGGTTAGACCTTTCCGATGAGGTATCAAATGCCCCAAACAGAGATCGTATGAAACAATTACACCCTCAGGAAGTTGACGTATCGACTACCCCCATCAGGGCCCACAAACCTTTTGGCATTGTATCTCCCGGGGTTAGGTTTTTGGATGTTTATGTTTTTTTCATTTCTGATTTATGTTAAAAAATCCTTTGGAGCCTCATTATAAACATATCTTCTTACAAATGAGCGTATTTGTTACATATCTTCTCAGAGATAAGTTGCCACCATTCTAGTGATTTTATTCACTCTATATTTTTACTATTTTTATACATTTCTTTAATTAATAGAAATTATGTATTACTGTATCTCTAAATTTCTTGCAATATCTCTATGTATTTCCTTATTATATTTATTCCTTCATTTCGTTCCCAAAATAATCTGGATCAATGGTATTAGAGAAAGTTGCTCGTTGTTTCTTAGTGAATGTCCCTAACATGGTTAGGATATAGAGAGTTGAGTCTCGAGCTAGTTTTTCTTGAGTACAACCACTCTCGCCAACCCAAGAGACCTCCCATGGTGGAAGAAAATATAGATGAGGGAGAAAGATATTATATTAATATGTTTCTAGAGGAATCCCTCATGCAATAGAGGGACGAAATGATGGAAAATTTTCCCCAAATCCTTCAACGAGTGTCAATAATAGTAGACACATCTTCGTCAAATGTACACTTTGGAAGAACCACCCCTTTCAAGGTACAAGTTAATTTTGATATTCATATGTTTGAAGGTCAGATAGATGCAGATGCTTTGGAAAAGTGGATAAATTTTCTAGAAGGTTATTTCTTTGTTCACAATTTCCTCGACAGAGAAAATATCACCTTTTCACTCCTTAAGGATGTTCCCCGTGTCGAAAATTGGTGGGAAACTTATTGTGAGAAAAAATCCATATAAGAGTATGGAATGTTCGACGTCGAACCCACTTGGGATATTTTTATGGATGTGGTTAAATAACACTATTACCCTGTTGGAAACTATGATGACCAGTACATGAGATGGACCACACCACGTCAAGAGAGGGACCAAACAGTGTTGGAGTTCACAAATACCTTCCATAACTTGTGCACCAATATGGGTATCAAATACTTTGAGAAACATCTGGTTCTAAAATACCGTGGGGCTCTACAAAGGTACATCCAAACCGAAGTGGACTTATTGGACATCTCATCATTGGGAACTGCATATCGATATGTTGTCAACAAGTGGGAGTTCAGGTTTGCAAATATGAAACAGCCAAAGTATGGTAAAGGTGGACCTAACTCATAGTTGGACCACACTTCAATTCCTTCCAAACTAAATAATACCCAGACTTTCAAATCTGATTCCATGTGTCCACCTCCGACCAATAGTCAGGATTTGTTCCACTCTTCGGGGCTTCGAAAACTTTTGATGCTACGCTACCCCTTCCTCCCAAATAGCTCCTTCTCCGAATCGAACAATACGCTAACATGTATCCTTGTTTGGATCTATGATCCATATGGACTTCAGGTTTCATAACTTTGGGAGTTTTGACTCCTTTACAAATGAAGAACTTTTAACATACGAAGTCCTAAGGAATTCAAGGTGTAACCTCCTTGCACCTTCTCGAGATATAACGACTGTTAGTGACCTCGACTTATTCTAAAGGGATCTCACCCATCACTCCTCGATCTTCNATTATCTCTCTTGAGCTTGATTCATCTAAGGATTTTGGCCTCTGACGCACTCCTTGCGATCCTGGAATCCTTGAAAAAGTTCGTACTTAGAGATTTCTTCAAAATAAATCTTACTACGCACTCATTGCGCTTCCCAGTCCTGGTATTTCGACACTTAGTTGATTCTTGACCCCGTTCACTCCTTTCAATACTCAGTCTAATTTTCTCGCTATCCTTCTTGAGCTTCTCTGAGTCAAATCTAGACTCTGTCGACGCACACCTTGTGGAAAATATGCACTCCTTGCATCTGAGCTCTCATAAGAGAAACAATTGAAACTTATCTAATACTTCATAAATCCATAAACTCAACTATAAACAATATACATAAGAAAAATGAAATAAACACATAGAGAATGCCTCATTCATTCAAATACACATTGAAATGGACACTATCCAAGAATTTGGAACAATTTTTCTCTGTTCTATTCATTCATGAAGTATTTACATAAGTAACATAGTTTTTCACTGTCTTCAGACTCTCTATGTCTAACTGCTACATCTAACTTCTTACTCTCTATCTTCTTACAACACAATACATAAAGCTTATCTAAGGAGTGACTTCTCGAGCTCTTCTTCGTCTTATCTAAATTCTATCCCATCATCATTTTAGTGGTTACCTACTTGGTCCTATTACAAAAAATGTGTGTTATTAACAGATAAGAGTTGACACTCTATATCTGTAACACCTTACAGTCGTGTAAGATTTTACAACATCCTTCCATTCTTAGGCGGTGACCCGATTTTACAAACAAACTATTTAAAAACGATATTTCCAAAATATCTCAACAACCCGCTCTACTTTTGTTTAATACTAATTTGAAATTTTTGTGTACTAAGGAGTCAAATTCTTCCTCCACACTTGGCCTCTTTCACTTTGATGGCAATGCTCCTGCATCAGATCTTCACATCAGCCAACAATGTGACTTGTCCTAGGACATCAAACCCTTTAAGGATGAGGTACTATGTGATGTTGCCCCACTGGAATTCTACGTAGTTCTTTTAGGCTATCCATATAAGTGGAAAAATCTAGTTTTGTATGAGTCTTAACCCCGTAGTGTCATTGTTACTCTGGGGGTCAACTCTACAAAATACTAGAGGTAGTTTAGATTATTGTCCCAACAAAATAGTGCCTCAAAATAATCTCTCATACCAAAATTTTTATCCTCTTCATGATCTGGTCGGAAGGTGAACAAAAGGAAACTACAACCACTACAACCTCAATTCAAGACCTTTCTATCCAACATAAGAAAGGAGACAATATTGGAGAAGAGAAAAAAAATGTTCTTACTTATTCTATAGGGTTGCCTCCGTACTTTACATTCAATCCAATCTATACTAGAGCCCTTCATAAATCTATTGGCCACAACACTTTTTAGGCATGATTGGGTTTCCAGCCATTAGCCCCCACTAATATAGCTGTTAATGTTTCATCTTCACCGACAAATTCCTCCCACACTCAGGAAGATCATGCATCTAGATTGGTTGAACGGATCCAGCCCCTCTAGCAATAGGTTAATGAAATCCTTCAACAAGCTAAGAAAGATAGCTTCTACAACAAAACAAGCAACTCACTAAGGTTCAGATTCAACAAAAGATTCCCCATCTCCCACGGGAACTTGACACAATGGAAACCGTTCCTTCCTAAGGGGGGAGGAATGATAAAGATGGATATCAGTGGCCATCCACCTATTCCAATGGCTCGAAATACAATTTTCCACCTTGGGAGTATTTTTTTAACTTTTTCGGGTCCCAAACTTTTAGGGTCGTTTTGAGGCCCTAAACAACGTTTTTTGGACTTTTAGGGGGCCAAGCATTGTCGTTGGCATTCTCTGATCCCTAACGTAAGTTGTACTTCTTGGTTAGATCTTTTCGATGAGGTATCGAATGTCCCACGAAGATCATATGAAAAATTTACACCCTCCAGAAGTTGATGTATCAACTACCCCCATTGGAGCCCACAAACCTTTTGGTATTTCATCTCCCAGGGTTGGGTTTTGGATGTTTAGGTTTTTCTCATTTCTTATTGATTTTAAAAAGGCCTTTAGAGCCTCATTGTAAACTGATCTTCTTGTGAATGAGCATAACAATCACATCTCTTCTCAGAGATAAGCTGCCACCATTCTAGCTAGTTCATTCACTCTGTATTTTTACAGTTTCTATATATTTCTTTCATTAATAGAAATTGCATATTACTGTATCTTTGCATTTCTTGCAATATCTTTTTGTATTTCCTTATTATATTTATTCCTTCATTTCATTCCCAAAATAAGTTGGATCATTAGAGGGTGTGGAACAACTTGCAATGGATTTTTGACAAATTCTTAATAACTTAAGGTTTGGATGAAGGGTTTGATGGGGGAGAGATCATAGAATCACCATAAAGTTTCCAACCATTGTGGTCTTTCTAACCCCTTCGTCTCTAAGAGTAGTTAGGCCTTGTAGGATGACAAATTCTTTGGTTTCATTTTTTAAGAATTTCTTAAACCCCAAGAAAACTCCATGTCCTTTTGTTTATTAGGGTTTGTAGACACGTCCCCCCAACACTTGTCAGCACTGTTATATTGTTGTTATTATTACTACTACTCAAACCTATAACTTATTAATATCATTTTTATTATTTTTTAATCATATGATTATTCATTATATTTATAGTTTGGACATTTTTATTATGTCAACATAAGATTCATTAATATCTTTAATAGAGGCATTTTTTTGTTCTATAAATACATTGTTTTAAACATTGCAACTTATGTTATAATATATGTTATGTTGGACATTGTGATAGATGTTTTATAAAACATTTCTTACGAACTATGTAACATACAACTTTAACAACATTTGTTTTAAAATCAACTATTCTAATATAATTCCAAATTATATAGATTATTTAATCATTTTATTAATGATACATCATCCCAAATATTATAATGAAACAATCTATAAATCAATCATGTTGAAACCCTTCCATAGAAGTCCAATGTCCCAAAAGAAAAATGTGAAAATCATTTAAATGTATTTTCAATTCTTCATGCCAACTATAAGGCTCACATGACTCTGTCACCTAAGCACATTACTCATGTTTTTAAAGAGTACACTAGGGATGCTGAGGTGACTTGGAGGAAATAAAATTGTATTTGTTAGCAACAATAATAAGGAGGATCATGATCAAGTTCACGTATATGTTATCTCCTAGCATATTTTGGGGATCGACTTTTGGTGGAGGTATTTTTTTTAGAAGGAACAAACTATGAGAAGGGTTGAT
>JASDQU010195468.1:6294-19336 GCA_032191745.1 Picea mariana | reverse complement strand
GCAGCTCTCCGACGATTCAGATTAGCGCGCCCGGATCAACGGCAGTAAAGAGCAGCTCAGACCCCCCCCGCCTTTCTACCTTTAAGCAGAGGGGGGGGATCCGAAATCCCATGTGCAGCTTTCCGACGGCCAGGATCGTAGCGCCCAGATCAACGGCGCTCGTGTAGTCCCACTCCTCTCAATTGTCCTATGTTTAACCAGTGTGGGCCCTCCTCCTGTCATTTCACTCTTTCTTCCGCGTTTCCCCTGCTGCCGTGTGTCATTCGCTCACCTCTCCTCAGTGGTCCTCGTGGCTCTCTTTCCTCCCACCGTCCACTCCTTTCCCGCCGCGTGTCCTGCTCCCTTTCCACGTCGGCTTCTCACTCAAAAGCGAATTCGCTCTCTCATCTTCTCCCCACCTACTTGGGTGTCCTCCACCATGGTTCATCCTCTGTCACCCCTCTCTGTCATCATTCCCACTCTTCACCACCCTTTCCACGCGCTCCCCGATGTTTTCACACCTACCACGCCCCGTGTCCTCCGCGCTGGCCCTCATGTTCGTCTTTCAAGATATCCGGTTACTCCAGGTGGAAGCGGGGGAAGTCGTCTGGATCCCGAAATGTTGAGTTGGCCGGGCCATTATCAATCCCAAGAAGCAGTTATTGAGGCAGTTGAAGGTGGTTAGACATCGTCTCCGCCATAATGGGGACGTCCTACAATGGATTAAAAGCATGTCGATTCGCCGACGTAACTGTCAGAAGATCGATCGCGTCTGCCATAAGTTGCACGGTTATTCAAAGATTGCAGCTGCAGAGTGTCAGAAGCCATGCAGACGCAAAGATTTCAATGCATTTCCTCGATCCTGTTGCTGTTGTTGTTTTGAGTATATGTAGGCATTTTTTCCATTTTTGTATCTATCGATGGTAGAGCTAAGCTCCCAACTGTAAAGTTTCATCAAATACTCTGGTTTCCTGGTTATGCCTCTGTGTTTGAGATTTCTTGGTTTATAACAAACAATTCTCTTTCTTTTCCATCTTTGTTCTATCTTTTGCCTGAGGATTCACAATAGTGTAGCTTGTTGCAATAAAGGATTTGTTGTGGCGTTGTCGTGCCCTCTGGTTTTCTGTATTTGGATGTAAAAGGATTTTGCGTTCGTATGCATTTCTTGTTCAATCTGTTGCATACCTGATGTCTGTAATAGATCATTGCGCCCTTCTTGCGTAAATATTCCACCTACTCACCTTTACTACAACTCACTGTTTGGAGTTTATCAGGACCTCACTCTTTCACGCATGCCTGGTCTGGTTTCTGAGTTGATACAATGTCGTTTTGAGTCTTCCTCCATTTGATCACCCTTTTAAAACAAATCGTGACATTAAACTGATGGGCTTCGGGCTCTGCTCCTGCTAGCAATCCAGGAGTGACTTCCGAACGCCAACACCATGCATTTACTAAGAAAAGGGGATTTAAATCTAGGGATGAAGGTAGAAAGTAATTTCTCTTTGGTCATATCTTCATGCAAAGTCTGAACTCTATTTGCTAGTCTGTAGGGCGATTTTCCCCAACAACAGAATTGGCGACTCCACTAGGGAGACTCTCTAGGGTTCCTGGAATTTTATTTAGTTTTTGGGTAGTTTTACAGACTAGTTTTTCTTGCCTGTTTTTTCTTTTAGTTTCTGTAAGGTCTGAGCTAGTAGGGAGTCTAGTTTTCCATATCATCTTTCCTTGTCTTTTGCTTGACTGTTTTTTTCGGGACCCACAGAGGTACACGCAGCCTGCACAAGGTCTGCACGAGTGTACCTATGCCCTACCCTCTTACGGCCCACTTGTGAATGTTAGCTGTAGAAGTAGTAGTAGCGTGTAGAGTTTAGAGAACTTCAGAGGCAGTCATCCTTTTCCCTGTCGGAATCACACATTCTTAGGGGGTTTTCTATAATTCTATCTAAGTTTTGTTTGCTAGCAGTCCTATCTCATATTGTTTTTGCCTTATCATTTTTTTTTCCTTGTGTTATTTGTTTTTCTGTTAGAAAGAGTGTCTAAGTGTTCAAGGGATTCTAGTTATCAATATCAGTGGTCTCTTCCTGGTTTGGTCTGTCTGTTTTCATTTTTTCTCAGAGTTTATATATACACGCAGCCTGTACAAGGTCAAGCCGCGTGTACATGCCCTCTGTCTCTATCCAACGCGCATGCTTGTACAGGATACTTGTTGTTGAGGGTAAGGCATCCATCCTTTCCCTTGGTAAGAATTATTCCCCTCAGGTGTTTGAATCTCTGTCTGAACAGTCAATAGCTTAGGATTATTCTTACCCTTNACGGTTTTTAGACAAGTGTGAGAGTCATTTTATTTTAAAAATTGCTAGTGTGTGATTTTTCTTTAATCTGATTCTTTGCGATCTGTGATTAGGCCAGAATTGTTTTTCTTGGTTTTTGCTTGTCGATATTTTACCTTTCTTGCTTTACTAGCATTTTAAATAAAAATAAAAATCTCTTTTCATTTTCTTGTTTGGTTGAAGAGTGTGTTTCTGCATTATTAGCCAGGGAAAAGTCTTTTATTTTATAAGTTTTTGCAGTTCACTTAGATCATAAGTAGCTCTTAGTCGAGTGAAATTCTTTTGAGTTTGCTGTCCAAAATCTTAGAAAAATTGAAAATATTTCTTTTGAAAAGTTGTTGAAATTTTGCATTCAGTAACAGTTTTGTTTCCAGCTTTTTAATTCATTTTTTTCCTTCGTCTTTTACACATCATTAGTTTCACCTTCATACCCCTTGACATAAGACAAATCCATAAAATTAACACTAAATTTAAAATCTTCTAGACTTTTATGTTTGTAGGGTTCACCAACTAGTTCAGGACTAGGGCCTTGGATTAGGTTGGAGAGGAAACTCTTCAAGGCCATTTCAAATCAAACATTGGAGTTTGAGATAGGGAGTGTCTAAGTCCAGTGTTGTGAAAGTCATCTGGGACCCCCCTTTAACACAGGGGATAAACATGAGGTCGTGTGCGGAAAGGTAGCGGAGATAACCCCTCCAAAGCTGGACCAATTGTAGTGGAGAGCACATATAGAGGGCTTGTTTTGGGATTCCGTCGTTTGTGTTTTCCACAGGGATTCATGGGTATTGAATCCATTCGAGGTCCTCAATTGTCTTTTGGAACATTTTCTCTCGATACCCTTGATAGGTTTCAAGCTCGATACCCTGCTCATTGTGGTCTACCCGACTTTCGACTGTACCCGCCTGGTGACTGTTCACGCGCTAGCAACCTAGTTGCCAATATTTCTAGGGACATACATAGGTGACTACAGGGGTATACCATGGTACCTAAGATAGACATTGGTCCATGCTTTGCAGAGTATACCCGGAGGGTGCTTCCGTGTTCGAGTTGCACTTGCACCGGTAAGTTGCTCTAGTGTTGGTTGTTGTAACTGTTCTTCTAATTAATTTAGTGTTTGCTTGTCTTATCTTTTAGGGACTTTTTTTTAGTGTGTGTTACTTTTGAACGTTTAGAATACCTTAGAGTGTCTTGGATTTTCTCACATAGTGAAGGATCCCGAGCTCTGCCAGTCACGAAGGCTTCTTGGCCTGCCGCCGGTTACACTGGAGCCACCCCCACCACCATTAAGGCAAAAGCTAGACCAACAAGGGTCTTTTGAAGTGACTAGGTTACAAACCATTGTGCCCAAACAACCCCCAGAGGAATCGACCATTTTGGACCTTGAAGAAACCTCTCTTGGCCGGGTTGAAACCCCAACCACTGACTTCTTGGCACCTTTCATTGTACCAATTCAATTTAACAAGTGCCAGAACCCCTTTCACTGTTCCAAATTGTACCTTTCATTGTTCCGAATTCATCTTTGGTGGTGGCCAAAACCCCTTTCACACCTAGTGCGACAGGCCCTCCATTCTCATAAGGGATTCCTAGTTCAGGTATAAGTCCTGTACTTTCCTACTCCACTTTACATACTTTGGGTCTAGAGGCAGGGAGCTCTAGTGCTCCTTTGCAAGGTCACATGGGGGTCACTCCTGCTCCCTTTAACATTTTTCCCTATGGAGGAGGTCATATCCTTCCTTCATCCCCTTCACTTGGTGGCTTGCATCAACAATCCATCGGGCAACCTACACATAATAGTTTATTTGGAACAGGGAGTCAAGGACCACCTTCGCATAGTATGCTGGTAGGTTCGACACCGTTTTCTTGGAACAGAACGTTTGGTAACAACACCTTCTCGTCAGCCACTTTCTCGACTAGGGGCAACCCCATTTTTGGACAATCTACTCCTATGCAGGGTACTATTCCTGCACAGGGGGCAAACCCAGCAGGACCTTGGAATTCAGGGCAAGGATCCATTCCCTCCTTCGGAATGATGATCTGGGGTAATTCTTTCCACAATCAATGGAACCCTGGACAAACTACTATGCCTATCCCCACGGGACCGGCATGGGGTAATCCCTCCCAAATTCCTTCGAAAATAATGCATGCCCAACCATCTATGTCCTATTTGGGAAATCTGTCGATGATGTCTCCACATATGGAAAATCCTTACGCCATCCAAGGCCATGGTTTCTACCAAAATTCGGGCCAATAGCCAAACTTTTCCTGGCAACCTAGTGCCAGTCAAACTCCTGGTCCCTTTTTCCCAGGTTATCAACAACAACCCAAACTATCGTTTATGGTGACTTTACACTTGCCAGATTTGACAAGGTTGTTGAATGACCCTATTTTTCATGATCCAAGTTGGCCTCCTATGCCAACGAAGTTGCCTTTGGACATTCCAAAGTTCGAAGCCAAGCCTAACGAAGATCCAAGAGATCATGTGACTACCTTCCATCTTTGATGCTTATCTAACTCATTGAAAGATGACTACGTATAGTTGCGATTGTTTCAACGTACTCTCATTGGGAGTGCCGCGAAATGGTACATTGAGCTCAATCGCTCAAGATACTCTTCTTTTGGTGAACTGGCGATGGATTTCCTGAACCATTTCCAGTTACCTGTGAGATACGACACTGGCACAGAGTTGCTTGCCAATTTTGAACAGACAACAATGGACCATATCTCTGATCACATCCAAGAATGGAGACACCGGAAGAGTTTAATCAAGGTACCAGTCCCACCAGCATTCCTTCTTGAGTGGTTCCTTAAGTCTTTGGTCCCACAGTTATCCAAAGACGTTGTGACGTCAGGAGTTTTCTTCAAAGAAGATGCCATCATGAGGGCTCAACAGTTTGAGCTCATCTATTCTTAGTCCGGTTTATTATACAACATCTTGCCAGATGCACCACGTTCAATACTAGATAAAACTAGACAAAGAGTTGGACCACATGCCGATGGTATTGTCAGTTCAGCACAAACCAAGCCCATTGAGCAATTGACAAAGTAGTTGTAGCAGTTATCCATACAACACACAGTGGCCAGCCAAACTACTGCTTTGACTTCTCCCCCTACCAAAACGTCAGAAGTACACACAGTGCAGTCGACTAACCCAAAGGCCACCCAGTAGCTTGAAGGGAAGAAAAAACAATGAAAGAAGGGTAAGGGGGATAAAAAACCCAACAATAATCCTGGTAGGGATAACACTGAAAAACGGAAGGCGAGGTATCCATGCAACTAGTGCGTGGAAGACCACCCAACCCATCTATGTCCTCGACTTGAAGAGGCCCAAAAGTTTGTCACATAGCAACAGCAGGCAGTGTTGACTAATCCATTTCAACATGGGAAAAATCTAATTCAAGCCTTTGTAAGCCCAGAAGGGGGCAGCCAAGAAACCTGGCCGCCTCTAAACAACCCTGCATCCGTGAACGTATATATGGTTAGGGGTGATGCTTTCATATCGACTAGAGTGCATGATTATAGTAAACCAAGCACTTCTGAGAAGGGTAAAGAAGCTGATCTCCCATCTCTTCCTCTACAAATTGAGAAGACATTGGGAGAAACAATGACACACATTCCAAAAGGTGAATTTAAAAAAGCTTCTCATAACCCAGGGCCACCCAGAACTACTCTATGGTGGAAGATTTATTACAAACCCCTTGTGTGATGTCTACTTTGGAGGTCCTCCAAAGCTGCCTTGCTCAGAGGAAAGCCTTGCTAACCACTTTGGGCTCTACTGAGACTTGTAATCCAGGTACCATCATGTTAGATACAACCGACTTAAAACCTTGTCTACCTTACCACGTAGCATTTCAGATAGTAGTGGCTTATCCCATGAAAACTTTTACTCAGAATATCTTTCACACGGTGGTCGATGAGGGCACCTCAACATGCGTTATGTGGTTGGCATGTTGGAAGGCCATTGGCCAGCCCGTTTTGTCTCCATCACCTACTCTCTTCACTGCTTTCAACGGTCATTTGTTCCGACCACATGGCATCGTTCCTTCTTTCCTTGTGCAGTTAGGAGGGAAGACTGTGTGTGTCAAAGTAGAGGTATTCGATGCTCCCCTCAACTATAACCTCTTGTTAGGACGAAGTTGTACTTATGCTATGCAAGCTATGGTTTCTACAGTTTTCTGGGTCTTGTTGTTTCCACACGAGGGCCAAATAGTGACCATCGATCAATTGTCTTTCTCCAGACCTGACCCAGCTTTGGGGGCATCCACGGTCCCGATGATTGATAATCCTCAACCAAGTGTCATCAATGTAGGAGTTGGTTTGTGCCCATCCTTGATGGGTACCTTCGATTACCCATCTCCTCATGGTGATATCAAATTTATATCTAAACACCATAAGGTTGATATTTTTCAAGTTTTCTCGTTCCACATGACTTACTTCGAGGATCCATGGATTCTTCCTTCCCCATCGGCCATGATGGATGAGACAAGGCACCCAAGCATGTCCATGCCCTTGTATGCTGCTGAAGTAGCGTACTCTTTAGTCCAGCAAGCTTCAGCTAACACTGATCCAACTCCTACACAAGAGTTAGATCCACTTCTAGAGCCTATTTGGGCTCAGGGTTCTCTCGCTAACATTGATTCGTTAGAATTAGTCTTGCCTTTTGATGAAGCAGTAATCGAAGCAATGACTAGTCTGGAAAAACCTTGGGAAGATCGTCATCACAGATAGTATTTTCTCATATAGTTAAGACGAATTGAAGCAGGAGAATTCACCGTGACCATGACGGGAGATCAGTTCTGTCCTATTAATCTCTTAGCTACACATGAAATTTATGTTGAGGGAAATATGGCAACTATCACTAAAACTATACCAATAAACATCTCCTGAAACCCTAGCGTCGTGGAGAATGTATTCGTCGAAGTGGATTTCTCCCCCAAAGAGATTCAAATCTACACATATCTTTTCAAATAATTCCGTGACGTTTTTGCTTGGTCTTATGAGTAAATACTAGGTATCGATCCAAAAATAGTTGAACATGAAATCACAATGTATCTTAATGCCAAGCCTGTTAGACAAAAGCTTCATCCAGTTAATCCCAAGAAAGCAGCAGCCATCAAGATTGAGGTTGAGAAATTTCTAAAGGCAGGTTTTATCTATCCTATCCATTTGACTCAATGGGTGTCAAATCCTATGTCGGTCAATAAAATATAAGGCACTATTCGTGTATGTATGGATTTCCGTGAATTGAACAAGGCATGTCCCAAAGATAATTTTCCAACACCATTCATCGACCAAATCATTGATGAATGTGCTGGTTGTGAAGCCTTTTCTTTCATGGACAGTTTTTCGGGATATAATCAAATCCAAATCAAACCTGAAGACCAACAAAAAACAGAATTCATCTGTCCTTGGGGTACATTCACATATCGTAAGATGCCTTTTGGTCTTAAAAATGATGGAGCCACATTCCAGCGGGCCATGTATTTTGCTTTTCATGATCTCAAGCATATAGTCGAGGCATATCTAGATGATTTAGCATCATGATCTCTCAAGAGATCGGATCATCCCACACACCTTAGACTTCTCTTCGAGCGCTGTCACTACTTTAGGATTCGCTTAAATCCAAACAAGTGCAGCTTCTACGTAACGTCATGACATTTGTTAGGTTTCATCGTATCAACAACAGGGATCATAGGCAGAAAAATCAGTAGATGGATAGTCATCCTCCAGGAGTTTGACTTAGACTTCATTTCAATGAAGTCCAAAAAGTCATTGGTCTTCGCAGAGCTTATTTCGGAACTTCCGGTTGAGTCAGGTGACATTGTGCCTGAAGAATCGCCTATCCAGGGGGATATGTTTTTGATCACATCTTCAGATCCCTGGTATAGAGATATACTTGTATATCTCTAGACTTTGAAGTGCCCCACTTCTGATTCTCGTGATGAGCGTAGGCATATACACCATCAGGCTACGAATCATCTCATACTCGATGATACATTGTATCGAAGAGGTGTAGACTGCATCTTACATCGATGTCTTACACATGAGGAGGACGTCATCGTGCTCAACGATTTCCATACCGGAGCTTGTGGTAGTCATCTGTCTGGGTTGGCGACAACCCAAAAGATTCTACAAGAAGGTTACTTCTGGCCGACACTTATCAAAGATTGTATGGAATCGGTCAAGAAGTTGCATTAGTGCCAAATCTTCTCTCGAAAGATGAGGGCACATCCCACTCCCATGTTTCTTGTCATCACTGTTGGTCCCTTCACCAAATAGGGGATTGATTACACTACTTGCAACCCCCCTTCAGCAAGGGGGCACTACTATATCATCGTAGCTGTCGACTACTTCAATAAGTGGGTAGAAGCTATGCCAATGTTTAAATATGATGGAGAGATCGCAGCTCTCTTTTTATTCAACCAGATTATTGCAAGGTTCGGCATCCCGAGAGAGATTGTTACTGACCATGGAAGTCACTTTCAAAACCAAATGATGACCGATTTAACATCCAATCTTGGGTTACGGTAAGAGCATTCATCACCCTACTACCCCCAAGCCAATGGGTAGGTAGAAGCTATAAACAAAACTCTTAAGACTATTCTACAATGAACTATCAACTTAGCCAAGTCAAATTGGCATTTGATGTTATACTCGACATTATGGGCTTACCGAACATCTATTAAGAATGCAACCGATTTCTCACCTTTTCAACTTGTTTACGGAATGGAGGCAGTCTTTCCCATCGAATGTCAGATCCCATCTCTAAAATTGGCAGTACAATTATTGCCAAACACTTCTCCACTTGAAGAATTATTAGTACACCTTGAGCATCTCAATGAGCAGCATCGTGATGCGGCCCTGGCCAACGAGGCTCACAAACATAAGGACAAGTGTCAGTATGATAGGTCTGTTCGTCCTCAGATTTTCTCTGAAGATGACCTTGTCCTGGTCTATGACCAAGATAAGGACCCCCTGGGGGTAGGAAAATTCAAACCCATGTGGTTCAGACCCTTCATCATAAAAGAATCATTAAAAAAGGGTGCTTATCGTCTGGTTGATTTTGAAGGGAATGCTTTGGTAGAGCCTAGAAATGGGCTTTATCTCAATAAGTATTACTCATAGGCAGGTCATTGTGGGTAACTTTTTGTAACATATGTATAGTCTTTGTACTATTACATTTTAGTTTCTTTTAAGTGTTATGGACGTGTCATCGATGTTATCTTTCGTCAATATGGCAGATGTCAAGTGATTCTGAGGTGTTCGTTGGGTATGCAGACGGTGCTAGTCAGCACACTTGGAGGCTTGCCTCCGCAGCTTGGGTAATCTTTACACCTCAGGGCCAGTTGTTATCTTCCGGAGGTATATGCTTAGGTGACACCACAAATAATGTCACCAAGTATAGTGTAGTTATTGAGTTGCTTCATGATGCCTTGTCATTGGGTATCTCTCATCTCTAGGTCTATCTCAATGCTCAACTAGTTGTGTCTCAGCTAAACAGAGTATACTAGGTTCATGATCCAACCTTACACCAGCAATTCCTTAGGGTACATCTCTTAGAATGAAACTTTGATTATATTACATATTTTCATGTTCCTAGGAGATTAAACCAAATTACAGATACTCTAGCTAATCAAATTTTAGATTGGCATCTTGCACACATATGAAAGAACATTGACATAAGCATGTAAATACATTTTTGCACATGTGATCCATAAGACACAAAAGATCAAAAAAACATATATAACATCATAAAGTAACCAGAGTACATAGATGGATGCATGCACCTCAAAAATAGGACCAATAATGAGTCATAGGGCTTATGCCCTCAAAAAACATATACAAGTAGTGCTTGTGGCACGTAAAAATTCTAAATAGGTTCAGGGCCTATGGGCCCTGTTATAATAGTCCACAGCATGGGCTAAACGCCTAAACAATTGGACCCACGTCCGAGGTGCCCCCACTACATGAGGCTGCATGGATGGTGGCAGGTCCTCTATCTCTTCCATTGGGACTCTGCGAGTGAGTGCAGTGAAGTTCTGGTCAACTCGTCTAAGTACCCTCTTAGCCTCCCCAGCTAGGAGGTTTCCTAATACTGTTGGTTCTCCAGCGGCGGCAGCTACGGCCTCTAGTCGAGGACAACACTTGTTCCGTGCAAAATCGGTAGGTTGCACTGGTCCCACATCTGCATGCAACAAACATATATCCATCAAATACTCTGGCATATAAAAAAAAATGATATATATAAAAAAAAACGACATAAAAATTACATATACAACAAAAAAAAACTACAGAGGTGGAGACTTACCCATCTCCCCTCACTCCTCACCAGGAGGCATGGGTATCTCAGGATCTCTAGAAAAGTCTATCCCTGCATATGGATAATCCTTGATCATAGGGATCTGCCATGACAACCATGCAAAAAAGTCATCATCAAAGGACTCATTGGTCCTTCCACCACCCTGTCGCAGTAGTAATACTGCCCATCTACATATAGCAGGAAAAGAGGCCTGATGTCCTCATACCACTTCCCAAGGACTAAAACTCGGAACTCTCTCAAAGAAGAATGAACACAAAATCATCCCGAACCCGAAGTTCCTCTGTGTCCGCTGTCAGCAATCTGTCAATTGCCTCTTTATACACTCAAGTAGTGTGGTACTTCAGTCAAAAATCTATGCATTCAAGCATTGGATAACATAGTTCATCTATGCACAAGACGCCTGATGCAAGGCCGCCGAACTGATAATCCGCCCAATCAACAATAATATCGCTTGTAGTGATAGGTCAGTGATCTTACTGATGGGCACCTAGGAGCTCAAATGGTTAGTCCTAGCCTAACATTGCAGGGCTATCAAGTCTGCTACATTAAGCAGCCCCACTGGAAACATCCTGAAATTGACTGGTTCCCCTCTCCTTGAGAGGCCAGTCAAAAAATAGATATCCTCGGTGGTGGGCACCAGTGATTGCCCCTCTAGCATAAATGCCTCTACATTAGGGTGCCAATAGTTAATCAAGGCATTCAGTAGACTCGGTTGCACTCGCATAAATGGGCACAGAAAGAACTTAAGCAAACCACATTGCATCAATGTGGCCATGACATTCAGATCTCCTGCAACCAACTCACTAATTGCTTCAAGCTTCCTTTCCCTCTAGTGGACATACATCCTGCCAAAACAACCAAGTTAAGGAGGGTCAATGATTGCTCTTTAGTTATTTTTGACAATAAAAGGGGGTCCATGTGTGCTGTCTAGGTGACAGTTGCGTGTACACGTGGGCAGGCTTTACTCTGCCCGAGTGTACACATGACCTGTCCAGAGACAACCCATGTGGACCTAGGACTGACCTTTTAAAGGTCGACGCCCACCCAAAAAATGAAATCAAAAGAAAAATTAAAGAATTGAATAGCTAGATAGGGGAGTTTGTACTTACTTGGTCCAAGCGGAAGTTCATTTTGTCCAATGTAGCTCCCGGAATCACCATTTTTATCAAAGGGGGTCTTTTGGCTCCAGAGTCAATTTCCAAATCAGCAATGGTGATAATGAGCTGCTAGCTCCTATTTATAGACTTTTTGGCCTCTTTTTGTCATTTTTTTTTTGGCCTCCCTTATCAGTTTCTTTATACCAAAAAACATTTAGAGTGATTCAGGAGTTATATGGGAGGGATTTGATCGGGTATTGGGACACTTTTTTTGAGTTTTGAGAAAATTTTGATGGTCCATGAAATTTTTTCCAAGAATCAACTTGAGCATATAGGTTAGGTTACTACCTCGACTTTTGTGTCTCGTTGTCTTTTTTCTCTGCCATAGGATCAATCCCATCAGGTTGTGACACGGAACCATCATATCTACTTTAGAAGTGTCGCAACTTGGCGGTAGAGCTTACTAGAACATGGATTCCCTAGGTAGGTCCTGGTTGCATTATGGTGTCCATGTTGTCTCTAACACACTGTAGGCTTGGGAGTCCTTATAGTATGTCCTAAATATGAGTTTGAGCCTCATTAGCATGATTATTCTTCACTCTTGATCTCACCCTCAGGACTCCCAAGAAATAACGGGTCTTCTTTTAAGCCCTTTTTAGACCCTCTAAACATGAAAATATTGTTGAGCGATCTTGTGGCCTTTCACGTTTGTTAAACTGAAATTTGAAGTCACATCTATCCAGCGGTAGTTTACCCCTTTTTTGGTCCGGACGGTCAACTATACGAACAAAGGTATACTCTATGGAACTTTTGTTCTTTAGAAGAGTACTCTCAGGTATAGATTTATCCCTTTTTCGGGCCTGATGGACTAAACTTATGAAAAAGAAACCCCCACGGAGTCCATAGTTAAGCTCTTTTCAGACTCACTAAAATTGAAAAGATTGTTGAGTGACCTTATTTTTTCACACTTGTTAAATTGGTCCAGAAGAACATTCCTTATGGTGTCCATTGTTAAAAAAATTTCAGACTCCTTAAAATTGAAAAAATAGCCGAGTGATCTTGTCCTTGTCACACTTGTTAAAATGGTTTTGAATCGACATCTAATCGGTGCTAGTTTACCCTTTTTCGAATCGACTAGACTATCTTTGAAAAAGGTACCCCAATGGAGTCTCCTTTTATGTTTTTTCAGACTCTCTAAATATTAAAAACCACCGAGCTTACCTTCTCTGGGCTCATCAAACTTACATCGAAGGACGTTACCATTGTGTGTTTTGTTAACCGCATTTGCATACCTTATACGCTAGCCTTGTAAGAGTTTG
>JASDQU010195464.1:0-18570 GCA_032191745.1 Picea mariana | reverse complement strand
AACAAGCTAGGCACTTCAGATGGATGGGTTTTCTTCAACAATTCCACTTGGTCATCAGGTATAAGAAGGGCATTTATAACAAAGTTTCTGATATGCTTTCAAGGCCTATTATTAGTGCTTCAGTGATTCTTAAGCATAGTCCTATCATGCATGAAAGTTATGTTGAGCAATATGCTTTGGATACTAATTGTAAAGAAGTATATGAGACTTTGTGTCATTCTAACCATGTTGAGGAATTGGATTACCATGTGCATGATAATCTTTTTTATCATCTTGGCAAGCTATGTATTCCACAAGGAGAAAGAATCAACATTATAAGAGAAGCCCATTCTTCTCTTGTTGTTGGTCGTTTTGGTGTAGGCAAGACAGTGGATAATTTGCAAAGATACTGTTACTGGCCTAAAATGAATGAATGTGTTTCAAGATATGTTCAAGGATGTTCGTTATGTGCCACAAGTAAACCTAGAAATCGAAAGTTGGGTTTGTATACTCCACTTTCGGTTCCTTCTCGTACTTGGGAAAGTATTTCCATGGATTTTGTAGGAGGGCTACCTATGTCTAGATGAAATCATGATTATCTTTATGTTGTGGTTGATTGATTTAGAAAAATGTGTATTTTGATGCCTTGTACGAAGCAGGCTACAACTGAGCAAATGGCACAAATGTTCTTTCAAAATGTTTGGGTGCATTTTGGATTGCCTAAAGCAATTATTTCTGATCGGGATTCTCGATTTGTTGGAAGTTTTTGGTTGAGTTTATGGGCACTCATGGACACCAAAATGAAAAAGAGCACAACTTTTCATCCACAAACAGATGGTCAGATAGAAGTGGTAAATCAAACAGTGGTGTATCTTCTTCGTGCTTATTGTAGCAAGCATCCTAAACTTTGGGATGAGCATTTACACTACATTCGACATGCTTATAATCAAGCTAAGCACTCTTCAACTCAAGCATCGCCATTTGAAGCATGTTTTAGCTATTTTCCCATATCTCCTTTAGATTTTATCTTTGGGAAAGATATTGCTATTGATGGTCAATATGACATTGATAGGGTAGAAAAGTTCATTGAACAAAATCAGTCGATACATCAAATGGTGCAAGAGCAGTTGGAAAAGAGTCAAGCCAAGTACAAGACGAGACATGACANTAAAGGAGAAGGTAAAAAATTGAAACCGATTCGATATGGTCCTTTCAAGATTATCGACAAGATTTGTAACAATGCCTTCCGTTTAGATTTGCCTCCTTATATGAAAATGTATGCAGTTGTTAATGTTGAGAATTTGAAATTGTATGAGCCTCCTTCGATTGATGATCAAGGAGAGCATGTTCAGATTCCTTCTATAGATGATTTTTCCCCAGAATATCTTACAGAACTGCATGAAGACACCATCCTTGACAAGAGAATGTGAACTTCAAAATGAGGAAATGTGGAGTATCTTCAAGTTGGTATTAAAGGTACAAATCCAATAAAATCCAAGTGGATTGAGGTTGGAAAGGTGAGGGAGCTATACCCTCATCTTCAGATAGACTAAAAATAGTCTTTTGGAGGTCCAAAAGCTTTCCAATGGGGAGGTGTGATCAAGGGATCAAATTTTTCTCAAAAATTCGAAGTGTTCAAAATCTCTTCAAATCAAATGAAAGCATAGGAATCATTGTTATGAACCCAACGCAACTCGTTTGGGTTCAAATGAGCATCGGGAGCGAGAGATATCGTGTTCTGTTCCAAATGACAAACAGGTAAAAAAAAGGGATGCTGACTGTACAGTCCGTACAGTCCGTACAGTCCATACAGTCCGTACAGACGCTAACATGGTAGGTTGTATGACATGTGGTAGGCCATACAACATGTGGCAAGCAGTTATTTGGACAGTTGACATGTGACGTGGCATGTTTGCAGCGAACAGGATGACGACACGTGGCCTAGTCAATGGCCGCCACGTGTCATATATCTATTGGTTTAAAATTATATCGTTGGTCAGAGTCAACCTCGCGACCTTTGAGTAGGGGGGAAAGACTTGGCAAGATCCACCAACCGATGTGCCACTAGTTGTTCTTTGTAATATATATGGTGAAAAATATATAAATGTTTTCATATGTGTATAGTTTGGGGCGCAACCAGGTTGGGGCTTAGCCCCAGCCCTTGGTCACACATTGTATTACATATGACCCAATGCTATACCATTCGGGTGCGTGCGTGGTTGTGTTTGTTCCAATGGTTATACAAATGACCCACCATTTGACCTTTGACCATTGGCTTGTGGAACAGTAGCCTATGTTTATGCTAACATTCGGTCACATGGGTCATATGACCTTGCCCTTGATGGTTAGGGGCTAGGTGCACCCGTAACTGTCCTACAGTTTGCATGGTTCATGCAGTTGTGTCTAGTGCTATGTTTTTACACTTAAATATGCATGTGGGCTAGGTCGAGCCAACAAGGGTGCGTTTTGTAGATGCAGAGACAACAAGTTTGAAGGGGGGACTTCCAGGAAGCCTATCTTCTTCATTTTTTTGCTAAATGAGGTGCCGAAAAAGCCCAGCTAGTGGTTTTTGGATGTTCTGAAGCCATTGGACTAGTCTATTTGGAATTTTGAGCATTGTAAAGCACATTTTTTATCACTTTGAACAAATAATATAAATGATCCATTGGAAGCTAGACCAGGAGATGTAGCCCAAGAGAGGGGTGAACTCCTTTATCATTTGTTGTGTTATGTGTTTTCTGTTCACTGTTTTTTCTACTGTTTATATGCATCTTAAATGAGTAAATCCTATTAAAGTTGTGTTGCAAAGTTGATCCATTTTCATTTTAACACAAATTTTACTTGCAAACATTTTCAAGAATACAAGTCTTCTTCATTTTTAGATCAATATTCAATCAATATTAATACCCATTAGTATATAAAAAATCAACCAAATGCAAGTAATCTTCCCACTTAGATGACTTATCTATCACATGCATTCTTAACATGTCTTCAATCACTTGGTTGACTCTCTATGTATTCCCATCTTACTGTGGATGGTATGTTGTGCTAAAGTTTAGATTTGTATCAAATACTTTAAATAATCCTCTCTATAAATTAGAAGTAAACTTTGTGTCTTTGTTTGAAACAATTGCCTTAGGTATCTTATGCAACCTAGCAATTTCCATTGGGTAAATTTATGCAATATTAGTTGTTGTATGAGTCATTTTAACAAGAAAAAAATGAGCAACCTTTTTCAATTTATCCACAACTACAATTATGGAATCATGTTGCATTGTTGTCCTAGGAAACTTAGCGACAAAATCAATGGTTACCACTTCCCATTTCTTCTCTGGAATTGGTAATGGATGAAGCAAACCTGTTGGGTATTTATACTCAACTTTCATTCTCTAACATTACATACATTTGGAAATGTAATAAGAAACATCGTTCTTCATTCCAGGAAAAAAAATTTGACTTCTTACTACTGTAATTTTTTTCTTGTAACTTAGATGTCCAACATATGGAACAATATGCATTTCTTTTTAAAAAAGATTTTGAAGTTCTCCAGAACTAGGAACATAAATTCCGTTCTTATGCATAAGTAATATGTCTTCCTTAATCTCATAATCTTTAATTTTTTGTTGTACATTTTCCCACTATAAACTTTATGTTATCTATAGGTAAAGATTATTTGTAACAACAACATATAAAATTCTACTCTTTAGATATGGCTGATGCATACTAATGGTCGTAGCATGCATGAGATGTATCCTTCTATTGAGTTCACCAACAACTTTTATTTATTTCCCTTTGATATGCTTGAAGTCAAAGTCACTTTCACTTAAAAATATCATCCATCTTTCCTACCTAACATTCAAAGTTGGTTGTTCAAAAAGATATTTCACGCCACTATGATCTATCCTTAATTCAAACCCCTTTCCCATGAGAGAATTCCTCCACATTTTTAATGCATGAACTATGAAATAAAGCTCCAAATAATGTGTGGGATAATTACTCTCATGTTATTTAAGATTTATGGACTCATAACTAATGACGTATCCATTTTGAGTGAGAAATCCACTAAGTCCTTCCTTGTATGCATCTGTACATACCACAAAATTCTCATTTGGGTTAGCAATATTTAAAATAGGTGCATTAGTAAGTAATTCCTTTAACAAATTGAAATTTTCTTCACATTTTGTATTCCATTAAAACTTAATTCCCTTCTTTTGAAAATAAGTGTTGGGATGAAAAATATTAGAGAACCTTGCTATAAACCACCTATAGTATCTAGCTAATCCCATAAAATATATGATTTCTAAAACATTCCTGGGTGTTGGCCATCCTCTAATGGCTTCAATATTTTTTGGATCCACTGGTATGCCTTATTATGAAATAATTTGTCCCAAATAATGGATTTGTTCTTGGAAAAAACAACACTTACTAATATTGGCATAAATTTTATTTTCCATGAACACTTGCATGGACAACCTCAGGTGATGTTCATGTTCTTCCTTAGACTTATAATAAATAAGTATGTCATCAAAAACACAATGAAAAAATTATCCAGATAATTTTTTAATATGACATTCATTAAGAATATAACTATAGTTGGTGCATTGGTCAATCCAAATGACACAAATACAAATTCATAATATCCAAACCTGGTTATAAAGGCTATCTTATTGATGTCTTCTTCCTTGATTCTTACCTGATGGTATCCTGATCTCAAGTATATTTTTGAAAAATCTTTGGTCCTCTTAGTTGATCAAAGAGGTCGTGAATTCTAGGTAGAGGGTATTGGTTGTTCACATCGGATTTATTCAACTGTCTAAGGTCAATGCACAACCTCAATGTTCCATCATTATTTTTGACAAAGAGTATCGGTGCTCCCCAAGGTGAAACACTTGGGTGTATGTACCCTTTCTTCAACAATTATTCCATATGAATGTGTAATTCTTTTAATTATGGTGTACTCATTATGTAAGGTGTTTTTGATACTAGGGTAGTTCCTGGTACTAAATCAATTCAGAAATATATTTCCCTCTTTGGCAGTAATCCTCATATTTTTTGGAATACATCTTCGAACTTGTTGAGATCAATTCCCGCTTCCAAAATTTCCCTCCCATTTTCTATTTTCCCAACTTCTTTTGTCCATTTCTTTCCCATCTTCTATACTTACCCAAATTCCCCTTTTCCTTTTTTCCCTTCTATTCTCCCTTTCTAGTTACTGCATAGTCATTTTTCCAAAATGACAGTTTCACGGGTTGGTGGACTCACGGGTTCTCACTTCCTATTACCATATCATGAGTCTGACCAATTACCATATCATCATATACTTAACTATTTTTGTAGTCGCAGTTTCCTGGTTTGGTGGGGTCAAGTTTTCATACTCCATCTTCCGTGATATACATTTTTCATCCAAAATATCAACGATCTAGATTTTGACCATCGGACTCCCCGAGCTCCCAAGTATCTCATCCCTCCTATGTTGGGCCGTCGAACCACATCAGAAAACTTAGCCAATTTTCAACCTTTTTTAGTCATGGGTTCCCAGGTTGACGGGTTCACAAAAATCCCAAATCATGTTTTCTCTCGTTCATCCCCGCCACCTTTGCGATTTTCCCAATACACATCTAGTATGGTTTAATTCTAATAAATCATCATGCAGGTCCCATAAATATAATCATTAATAAGAGAATGGCTCGAGGATATTTCTTATTAAACCACATTAAAGAATGATTTGTGGAAGATTATAGTATATCTCTCAAGAGCTCATTTCAAATATTATTTGGATCAAAAGAATGCTCTTGTTAACTTATGGAAACAACAACTTGAAATCAATTCTACAGAGATACTTTGAACATTTTTGATGTGAGGACCAAAAATTTTAGTGGTACAGAGTGTATTCTTATTATTCATCCCCTTATGCTCATAAGAAAGTAATTTGGACATCCGAAATTACTCGTGCATGTTGTGTTCCTAAAGGTTTTTACTGTAAGGAGTTGGTTTCCTGGTGCACTGAGAAGTATATACAAAGTCAATGGATGATTCAACTCCAAGACCATTCTCTTGCCTTTCTTTCACCTCAAGTGTTCTTTAAAATGATGAAACTCCCAGAGACAACACTCACCTTCAAAGGTGAAGATTTCGGGGACTTATTGAAAATACATGACAACGACTTGGATCTCTTACTTGAATTCTTGGAGAATCCCACGACCATCCTTGAAGATATTACCATATTGTAGGTCAACTTGTTCAAAAATACCTTTCGGGAAATTGCCTTGTTATTTACCAGATTTACGGCCAAGAAAAAGATGCCAACATTTCCCACATGATTCTTTATATCTTACATTTTAATGTTAAGGAGCAGACCATTTTCGATTGGGGAAAGTTGATTTCCATTGAAATATCTTCCCAATTGTCTCAGTATAAAAAGGATAATAAATTTGGTATGGCTTCTTATTTGTTTTTTTTTGATAGCGCATTACTGTCAATTTCTTCAATTGACTGTATGCAAGAAGGTGAACTGTGAATTTGACCCCATGAACTTTTGGTAACAAGCATTATGGAGGCACAAATATTCCCTGCATTTCTATGAAGTATTCAATGACTTTTTCTCGGTTCTTAAAGTATTGTTGTTTGAAAAATATACCCCAAGAATATTCACTCATACTAGTAAACTCCCAGATAAAATGGGGACTTTGGAGAAAATAGAAAATTACAATGTTATCAAGACTTCCAGTTTTAAGGAAAATCCCTCCCTTCTTTCATTCCATATATCCAACAGAATGTTTGTTACAGAAGTTGCAAGGCAATATAATTTATGGCTGCACTTTTTTCATGAAAAATGAAAAACGTAATTCATACCTTTGCCTTCGAATATTTGGGATTTTCTATTAAGATAGATGAACAAAATTGATGAATTTGCAAACCCCTTCCACAACATGAATCTCAAGTATATTGAAAAGATTAGAGGGTTTGACCCTAATGAAATATTTGTGGAACATATGTTAACATTGGATTTAAACAATTCATTTGTACACATTGTTCTAGGAGAATAAGAAGATAATTACCTGGGAAATCCTACCTATATTGTTGGCAACTTAGAGACAATACTCAGTACCAATGAATTTTACAAACAAAGAGGAAAGGGTCCCAACGAGAATATTTCCCAGTCCCCAACTGTTACTCCTAATACTACAACACCTCTGAGAAGTGCTCCAATGAACGACCCATCTAAAAAGGTAATCAATAGTAGTTAAGGAAGAGGAGGAGACAATAAACCCCCTCCAGGAAAAAATGAAATCTCACATAAACTCCCTTTCAGGAAGAAGAGGAAAAATATTGTACAAGAGGAAGAAGAGAATCATGTTGAAAGTGACATGAATAACTTCTCCCTTGAAGATATGGAACTCAAGGATGAAATTGATAAAATGTTTCCTAACATTGATAATCCATGAGGTGCGACCCACCTAAATCAGTCATTGGAAATTGTTGAGATTGAGATATTTGATGAAGAATAATCATTTGTATTTCAGAGCACTGTCTTTGACAACGAATCTAAAAAATTAATTATTGATAAGAATGTTGTCAAGAGTAAAAAGGGGAAATATTATTCAGAGGTTAACCTAAGAAATATGCAGCCTTCCCAAATTTTCAAAGTCCATAAAGCAACTGATGATGAATTGGATGACTCCATTGGTGGTCTCAAAGCGAAAAATATAAATTTAAATGAAAGGATTAAGGAATTGGAAGAGACCTTGATGCCTCTTCCACTTCTTTCCATCCCTTTGGAAATTGTCACAGCCACCATGCCCGCAACCAAATTAAAAGGATCCTCAAGCTTACTGACATAAACTAGGAGCTATGCGGAGAATAATATCAATAAAAGAATGGAATTGATTACAGAGGCTTAGGAAATCTCAAAGAACATGATTTATTTATGCTTAAGGGTGCATTCCTTCCATGAGTATTTACAGGATGACCTAAAAAATGAAGAAGGTTTCTACCTTTATGCTTTGGTATTCTTTGGTATTAAATTTTCCAACATGTTACAGCTAAAGAGAAGAGAGGAGGAACTTCCCTCTCCAAGTCGGATCAAGCGGCTGAATACCTATTGGAAAGAAAAAATAAAGAGATGGAACAACATCGTTCAATCCTACATCCAAGCGATAACAAGGAGAGAAGATATATTCAAAAGGCTCAATTTGATCCCAAGTCGAATATCCCAGATCCCAAGTTGATCCTCAATTTGTTGTTCCTAACAAAAAAATAGCTCGATGAGCAAGTTGATATTTTTAAAGGATTGTCAATTGAAAAAATCATTAAATATGATGAGGACACCATAAATAACTAGATAGTGGATTAGTTCATAAAAAATTAGGATATTGAAGAAGCATTACATGGAATTTCCCTTGATCTCCAAGACTTGGACAATGAGTTGTTCAATATTAAAACATGGCGTGAAATAAACATGGCACCAATGAAAAGTTACGTGAAGGAATGGTTCAAGAAAGCTATCAATAAAATGATTAATGAAGGGAAAGAATAAGTTGAGACAATTCCTATAATCTTTGATGAAAATGATAAAAGGACATCAGTGAGAAAATGAACATGAAGAGAGACCACCACAATAAGTTTATGTTGATCACATACTTTTTTCTTTATCAATCCCTCTATCTAGTTATTCCACCTCTTTCACTAGAAAGGGTTAACCAAAGACTGATAACTCATTTTTTCTTCTTACCAGGTATTTTTTATCTTTATGTTGCCCACCATATTCCTTCTAAAATATTATTTCTTGTATTTATTTTCTTTATGGTCTGTGGGTGCCCCAATTCTAGTCTTTAATAAAAACACATTTACAATTTCAAAGAATATGTAACAAACTATATATTTTGGGAAATTTCAAGAGAACTACCTTGGGAACAATCTCGACTATGCTTTGTAACCCTGTTTTCAAAATATAAAGTATCTGAGGTTGATCTATCATTATCTTTATTTGAGCTTCCCATGTGTCCACTCTGTTAAAGTTCTCTTATGCATGCGGATCATTTTATTTTTATTTTTATGTGATCAAAAATATTTATCCTAAACTATGATGGATGTGAGGAAATTTTTCTTATTTGATTGAAATGTGTGAAATGTGTAATTCCTAGTCCTCTCTTAGTAACTTTCTTTAAAAATAAAACAAAAAAAAAATCCTTTTATTTTCTTGTAATTTTTATGTTTCTTTAAATTATTACGACAATCTTCTGTCAAGTCCCACATTTAGAATATTTGGAAATCTCAAGGAAATATGAAGAGAAGTACCACCTCTATAAAAACGCAGGAGGAATTACATCCTCATGAGGTTTTCATTTCGGTCTTAACGGATTCAAGCGTCAACAAAACTCTTGAAATATTGAAAAAGCTTCAAAGCTTGGCCCTTTTTTCTTTTTTGGCTCCTCCACATGACCTGCATACAATTGAAATATTTTTACAAAACATTTCTTCAAATGCAAGGATGAAATATCCCTTATAGAAATGGGTCTTGGAATTCCTTTCACAATGCTCTATTTTCCTTCTTCATCAAGACATGTAAATGTCTTGTTATGACAATATAGGACAACATGATGCTTGTCCAACTAATCCATTCCAATTAGGATATAATAAGATCCTAATGTGATGATATTCATATTAACATTAGTACTCACTACATTCATATTTATTGGACAACTTATAACAACCTCATTGATCATTCTTTTGGGTCTAGTGGATAGTTGAAACAAACTTGATTTCTCAAGCTTACTTTTCTCCAAATGTAATCTATCCACTATTTTAGGATCAATGTAATAATGACTTGCTCATAAATCAATTCAAATAACAACATGATGATTAATGATATTACCTTCCACCTCAATTATATTGGATTGGTACTCTTCTTGTTGATATTCTAAGGCTACATATATTCTTCCCATGTCCTGTACTATTGTAGCCTCTTGGATGTTGTGCATAGTCTTCACTTTATCTCCTCTATGAGGGATTAATTAATACTTGAACGATTATTAATTAATTGGAGGTAGAACTTGCTATCATTTTTCTGAAGTATAGGTGATTTTCTTTGCACCCTCAACATTGGATTGTTGGTATTCCTCTTTTTCCCAAGGAGTATTCTTTCTTGGATTCATCCTTAGCAGAGTGATTTTGTTGATTATTATTATGAATGTTTCTATTGAAAGGGGGTTTAAATCCTTTCCTTCTTTGATGATATTTATCTTTATTATTATCCTTCCAAGATTTATGCATGGATTATCTACCCTTTCCTTTCTCATACATTTACTTATCCTTCCTAATGGTTTCTGTCAAATTCCTAGGCTCATAATAATGAATATTCTCTTTATAAAAGGATGGAATTCCACCCAATAACCTTTGTATCTTCACCTTATCATCCTTGATAAACCCCACATACTTCAACAATCCAAAGAAATTGTTTTCATATTCTATCGTGGTCATGCTTCACGATCTTAGTTAAAAGAACTCTTGCATTTTATTTTCATAGAAGTGTTCTAAAAGGTACTCATGAAATTATCTCTTGAACTTCTTCCAAGTGATATTGTTATCATTAATGTTCTCAACTTGCTTCAATTGGTCCCACCACATAGAAACTTTCCCATGCAAATGGTATGTGGAAATTAGGGCTTCTAAGTTAGATGAGTAGTTATGTAACTGGAAGTACTTTCTAATTCCCAAAAACTAGGCTTCAGTGTCATCTTCCCTTTTTCTTTCACCATCAAAGGATGGTGGATTATGATTACTTAGTTCTCCTTTCAAACTTTCCAATTCATGTCTTCTTCTTTTGTGCCTAACAAGAGACACTTTAGAACTACTTATGGAGTCTTTAGATGCATAAAATTTCCTTGTTGAGTAAGGAGGCGAGTGATGTCTATGATTTCTACCAGAACTTCTTGAATGACAAAATCTTCTATAGTTATCTCTTCTTTCATGATATGTTCATTCTTCCTCGTGCCTCGAGATTGATCCATTCCTTGCTTGCCTATGAAACCAATTTATGATTTGCATCACCTAATCATTTATTTTGATTTTGTTCTCTCATCGACCTCTCATTGTATGCTTTGTAAATATGGACTTCTATTTTCAGGCTTATCACAAAATATATTAATGTTTCTTGTTCCCCTCTACTCTTGTTTACATTTGATTATGTCTTTGCATTACCAACACTAATATTTTTACCTTTCCCTTCTTTATCATGACTAAAGGCTCCCTATCCTTCCTCCATGTCCCAAATATGCATTCTTATATTGAAATGATATGTTTATATCCCCTAATTCTATAAAATATGCAAACAAACATTTTGTTAGAATTATGCATATTATAGAGATTTTCCAATCAATGCTACATGCAATTTTTCTTCTCAATTCATGAAGAAATATATCATCATTCTCCAAATTATAATAATTAAAGTTTATTATCCTCATAATCAAATTTCCAATGACTATAATCATTCCCCAATATGATATATGATTTGAAAGTTGTGGCTTCCTGAAAAAACTATTTTCACCCCATTTGCCCATTTTCTCCACTAGTGTACTTTTATTGAAAGGCCAAATTTTGTCAACTAGAGAAGATAATATGTCAGGAACTAGAAATTTTTTTGTATGATAAATAGATAGTAATAATGAAAATAAATTCATATTAATGCTCATATTTTAAACCTGATACTCCAGTCAAGAACTACAACAATATGTAAATGACAACTTTTTCCTTTTTCCCCATTTTTACAAACTTTATTTTTTTTAGAAAAACTGGTTATTTCACAACCTATGCACTTCTAGAAAAATTTAAGTAAACCAAAGTTTTTTGTATTGATAATTATACAAAAAATTTATTCAATAAACTTGTCCAGTTTTGTGTTCTAGGGTCACTTTTCCTCTGAAAGTTTCAAAAATCCCCAAAAAGTGGCCCATAATGGTGTATTTTGGCCTATTTTAGTATGCCCATTCCAATATGCTTAGGATTTATTTAGTTCCTTCATGGGTTATTTCCATGTCTAATTTTTAAAATCTCTTCAAGAATTTAAACTTAATATGGATTCCTCTCAACGATATGGACCCGTATCTTTAAAACCCACTATTTTTCAATTTATGACAAATCCAGGTAGAATTGGACAAGGGCCCTGTGTGGAAACTTCATGTATCTCCTTTGTACAAAAAAACCCTATAAGTTTCATCCTGATATGAATAAATATTATATATATTTGGCCAAAATAAGAAAATGGCTCCAGACTAGGAAACTAAGAAAATAAGAAATTGTGGAACATTTTTTCCTAAGTGCAATTTGTACTTTCGATTTCAAGTCGAAAGCAACATGGACCATTTATCTTCACTTGATTGACCATTGACGACCGATGTTATCCTTTGTAATGCACAACACTTTCCTCAAAGTTCCAACCTGACCAACGTTCATCATCCCAACTCCCCAATGATTGATTTGCACACAAATCCAAATTGGTCGACATGGCCATCGACCATGGATGATATTCATTGGTGAATGGAACTCCCTACCAATTTGGATGATTTCTAGCCATTGGCCAATTAGTTATTGATGATCCTTGATGACTGTCAAAAATATTTCCTCAATTCGACCGACCAAACCATCAATCATCGACTATCTCAGTTGGCTGGCGTGGAAACTATGATGATGTCGCATGAAACGTAGGTGATGACATGACATGAGAAGCTATATTGAGGAATCAACTGGCATGATATAGCATGACACACCATCACCTTCGTTTCTCCATCGACCATCAGTGGTCAAATATTTCCTTTGGTTGAATGAAAACTTCACCCAAGTTCATATATCTCCCTTCCATTGGCCATCAAATATCAGAGGTTTCCTCTGGAAAAATGAAAACTTTACCCAAATTATTTTATCCTCGATTCATTGGCCATCGACAAAAAGAGGTTTCCTTTGCTTGAATGAAAACTTCACCAAAATTCACTAATTTTTTATCCATCAGCCATTGATGATTAGAGATGTATTTTGGTTAAACTTCAACACTTCACCAAACTCAACGATCCCTGAACATTGGCCATCAATGACCTTTATTGGATAACTTCAAAACTTAGACAATATTGGCCAAAACCCAGGTGAATATGGATCATTGATCTCCCAACTAAGATTTTCTCGACTATTGATTTTCTCCAACTTCCTAAACGAGCGAAAACGAATACGGACCGTTGATATTCCTCATTTTTTGAACCACCGAAATGAATATCGACCATTAATCTTATAACTTTGTCAAAGTTCAAAACTTTATCAATTTTTAAATTTATCAGGGGTGAATCTAGGTTGTTGATTTCAAGATTGGACATGATATCGACCTTCAATTCTATGAACTCTTACCCATGCTACAATGAACATTAAAATACAAGTTTTTAAATTTTCCAAGTTGAATTCAACTTTGTAACTCTGCAAATTGAATCCATTAACTTCTTAGATAGTCCCGAATCATATAAAACTTGAATCCACTCACGAATTTAGGAATTTTCTCTCTAATTTTCACCATTTTTTGATAAATTCATACAAACCAAAATTAGTGATAGGGAATCTTCCCAATTCACACTCATGATGGCCCATACTAGTCTGGTGTGTCAACCAGAAGCTATAATATCAACATGTAACTTACCCAATTACCAATAGGCAAGGCACGCTACCGCAAAAACAAACTTCAAAATTGATTTTGAAATTATGATAACATCTAATTAATAAATAAGAATGAAAGACTTATGTGCAATAATCAAGATTTAGGATACAATATAAAAGAAATGGACAATATGGGATGCACAACAATAACCAACAAGCATGCATATTATAAAAATGAATCTCATAGATAATAATTAATACACAAGAGAAATAAATATACAAGCATAGAAACACATGGAATAGAACACTATCTTAAATGAAATCAATCACCAACTGGCTATAGACCAAGGACATTCCACCCAAAAACAAATGTTCTTTTTCCAAGTATCAACAACAGGTCACCGCTAAGCTAGGGCTATGAATCCAGAAGGATGGTTCAAGGGAGTCTCTCAGCTTCCCAAACCTGTCAACACTCAAGCTCTAACATCTTTCTCAAAAGACAACAATATAAATTGCACCAACTCTCTTCTCTCTATCCTACACCAACCAAAGACAATGAACCCCCTTCACTACCATATAGTCCCTCATGTTGCCCACTTCTTTCCATGCTCCAGTGCATCTGGTCAAGAATATCCATGATGAGACTCTCAGGATTTGTGGTTGTGTACAAATTTTAGCACATTCCAATGCATCTCAGGCATGCAAGAAGAATTTCATGGATGAAATGCACCAGCCATTACTACAACCAAAAAACAATGGCTTCTTCCTCAACAATTCTCCCCCATGTCCCAACCAAGTACAAGAATGAATGATGAATGAGGAATGATAAATGAGTAACAATGAATTAAAGAGTAAATGGAGAGTGTGAATAAAATAAAGAGTGTGAACCCGAAAATATCCCAAAGATGGGTTTATATATTTACTTGGGAATCAAGAACCACGTGGCCTTATAAAAATAAGCTCATGTAACCATTCCTCTCACATAAAAATAATTATGGTAGATAAAATGCAATAAAAATATTTATCCCCTAAATCCCTCTCTCTTCTGGAATCATATGCCCCTATAACTCTTGTCCTTTTCCATATTGCAACCAACGATATATTGTATTATTATTAATGATCAAATCATTACATTTCCTAGGCACTCTGACCTCTTTTAATTGTTAGGGTGCTCTGACCTTTTATAAAGTAAACAAAATACATTAATTAATTTGGGGGACTCAAAACTAAGGTATTACACTTGTCTATAAATCTTTGACCTATTAATATCTTTGTTGTCTTTGTAATAAAAAAAAATAATGAACAAGTTGCATCATATAATCCTTTGAATCTATAACCACTCTCTCACTAACTCAAGAGACCCGAGCATCCTTACATTTGTACCATTGATCGCTAAGCCTTAGATATGAGACATAGTGATATGCATACAACTTTTTTCCCTACTCCAGAGTAGAAATAATGGAGTACACCCTATTAAATAGTCTGCAAAATCAATATATGGAACTATATGTTTCCAAATTTTAGTAATAGATCCATATGCCACCTATAAAATATAGATTGAAACTTGAGTAGAGTATTGTCTTGAAAACCTGTTTATTGACAAAGTTCCACGTCAAATGTACAAGAACTGTTTGGGAAAGTACTATTTTTTTTAATACTGACATGAGAGGATTGTGGGGATGTTGAATTACTAAGCTCAAAATCTAAAGAGGCTATTAATAATTGTTCAACTTGGAGAAATTTTTGTTTATACTTCTCAAACCAATCAATAGAAAGTAAATAATGAAAATTTTCCAACTCATTCTTATGGAAAATTTTGTATGACACTATAAGTACATTGTTCAGTGGGGGTGACACTCTATATTTGCTTCCAAGAAAATTGCAACAATTGTTATTAAAATCACAGTCACATGTATAGAGTTTGAAGAAAAGAACAATAATAATATATAAAATAAGTTTCTTTCTACAATTCAATTCCATATTTTCTTGAAGGAGAGCATGTCTCAATCTCTTCCCTTGATAAATAGAGATCTAGTCCTTCATAGTTGTTTTTGGATTACTAAGAGGGGATGTGAATCAATAATAATGATTTTCAATATGTTTTAACTAGAATATATATAAGTGTGTTTATCCTTGTGATCAGTTTACTAATATCATTCAACAAGTGCATAATAAATAAACCATGATCAAGGAGTAATCATACACATACAAAGTACACTAGTATTTTTATGGGGAAACCCAATGCGGGAGGAAACGACATCATTATTTTTCTTATATGTATTTAAGAAGTACATTCATTGGAAGCACCAACTTCCTTTGTTCTCTAGCTACAACTGAAAGGAGGCTCCAACCCCTTATTTTTTAAGCTACAACCTGAGGGAAGCTCCAACTGCCCCATTCTCTGGATCAAACAAGAAGGAGGCTACAACCCCTTATTTTCTCCAACTACAATCAGAAGGTGTCTAAAACCACCTATCTTTGGCCTGCACAAACCTCCCTGAAGTATAAATGTCAAATGTAGACACCCTATCACTATCACTAAATCAACTTTGCCACTGAAAGTCTGTCCCAACATGTACCAAACTTATTCAAAAAATTCCTGCAGATCCAAGACCTGCATATACTGCAACATGCGAGTATCCACACCTTTCCCTACTGCAACTCACATATTTTTGCACCTATGCTTACTGCAACTCGTGGACTAGCACAAAACTCTATTAGTACACCAACACTCTCCTTGTCTCTTTGTTTGTGTCACTTTCTAAGTCTCTATCACTATTTAATCACTTGGTATCTTCTCACAGACTCGTTGATTTGATAGAAGCAATACTCATCCAATATCCAGGTATATCTAACACAACCATGTACTAGGTTCATACATATGTCTTACTTAACTCATGTAATATATGAACCCCTTAGATTAACCATACATCAAACCCTCACTATCATGTAACCCATCCTTTTCTGACAACATTATGTCTCAACCATAAACCCTCAACCATACTCCAAATAACATAGGATATGTATTAACAATATGCTCAATGAAGTATCCCAACAACAAACTGTTAATATTATGGTAGCTGCGGGAGGTATTTACCTCTACATGTGAACTTGACGAGAATAGAAGACTCCAAGAAGCAAGAGAAACCCTAATGAATTGGCTAATAACCCTAGAAGCCTTGTCCGCCCAAGAAGATAATTTATATTAAGCTATTAGCCTCCAAGAGAAGAAGTCAGCCATAATTAATAATAATATACTGAATAGACACATACTCAGAAGGAGAAGTCGGCCCCAACAAACTGGCAGGATTACTATAAATATAGGGCGCCAGTTCTCTTTTGAAAACATCTCAGAATTGCAGTTCTGCAGTTTGGTGCGCAGGTCTGGAGGAGGGTTGCAGCTGCAGCTGCAGCAGCAACTAGTTATCAGTATTGGCTTGGATATCTCTTGGTTAGGGTTTGGGACTATCTGATCAGATTTTTTGTTGCACTATCCTTGGGGAGAGATGTGTTGTTCTTTGTTTGGCTATCTAGCCTAGGGTTTGCTTCCGGAGGAATTCTTAGGTCAAGGTTAAGGTTCTCGGAGGGAGGCTTCGGCCTATGGTTGGGTGACGAGGGTATCGTCAATGGTAAAATGAGCACACCATATTCTATATTCTAACAGGTTATGGGCCCACACCCCTTCAGTCAGCCTAAAATTCTAGAAGGAAACATAGCCACTAGATATTGAGCTCGTTGAGGAACTGCTGCTAGGGTTACTAGCAGGAGAAACTTCCAAAAGCACTACAGCTAGGGTTACTAGCAGAAGCAATTGCAGAAACCCTAAACCTCTTGTTGAGGCACCTTAAGTGACGAGATTGACCTAATCTCCGGATAGATCAGTGCACCCTAGCCCAGTGCATCTCCTGGTACTCTCAGAAGGCCAAGAAATGAAGTTTGAATTTTTGGTCAAATCTAGAGTTTGACCAAGTCAAGCAAGCCATGACGATCTCTATGAAGTCTGAGAACAAGTTAGATGGAGCTTCTAAATTCAGAGCATGGAAGACAAGGATTGACCTCATCCTTTCTAAGAATAAAGTGTTGGACATTGTGAAAGGAAAGATCGTGAAGCCAGAGTTTACAGAAGGAGAAGAGAAGGAACCACATAACATTGCAGCTATGGAGAAGCTCAAAGACGTTGACATCAATGCCATGAGTATCATAGTGGATTCCATAAAAGACCACTTGATACCCTACATCTCCCATCTTTACTCATTGAATAAGATGTATGATGCCCTAACAAATTTCTTCTCAGTTAGAAACATTGGACAAGTTATGAGTCTGAAGAATGAGCTCTGTGACTTGAAGATGAATGATGACGACAGCATAACATCATACTTTGTAAGGATATCCCAGCTAAGAGATCAACTACAAGCTATTGAAGAGATCACTTCAGAAAAGGAATTGGTGAACATAGTACTCAATGGTCTTCCCAAGACATGGGATGCATTTGCCGCAATCATGAACACAAGGAAGGAGTACTCAATATTTGAAGAACTTTGGACTTGATCTTCTCAAGAAGAATCAAGGATCAATGCAAAAGAGAAACCCCAAAATAAGTATGATGAGCAAGCCTTCACAGCAAGATTCAAGAACTTCATGAACAAAAGGAAGTTCGGTTCAAGGAAGAAGCCAAATCAAGAGAAAGACATTTCAGAAATATAGTGCTTCAACTGTCAAAAGTATGGTCACTACCAAAACCAGTGTCCAGAGCTAAAGAAAAGGAAAGAGAAACATGAAGCTTCAGTTGCCAAAGAAAAGGAACCGACAAAGAAGAATAAGCAGGATGGAAGAGACTTCTTCTACTAAAAGGTAACAACACTCTTCTTATTTTCTTGTACATATCTTGCTTGCATCGTCTCTGTACATATCTTGTATATCTATCTTCCAAAAGATAGATATACAAGATATGTACAGAGACGA
>JASDQU010195463.1:407-19692 GCA_032191745.1 Picea mariana | reverse complement strand
AAGGGATAAGGGGCATTAATGGGGGGTAGGTAAGGAAGTAAAAGGCATGATTCGATGAAGGAGGGATAAGGAAGGGAAGGAGTTCGACGGGAGATCATTGGACAGAGGTTTGGGGAATGAATTTTGGGGGAGCTCTGGATTTGCGGAGAGAGTGAAGTTATGGAGTAGGATTGATACAGTGCACCGGAGTTGTTGGGGGTTTTGGGCATGGGGACCAGGATATCTGTTGATATCTTGGAGCTAGGGAGCTACCTAGTTGGCAAAGAGGAACGGTTTTGGGTAGTGTTTTGCAGAAGCAGGAAGGAAGCAAGTGGTCGACCAACGGAGGTTAATATAATCAGGTTCAAGTATTTATTTCAAATTTATGCATTGTTTTAATTAGATATTAAATTTATTATTCATTGATAAATTTACATGCGCAAGTGTTAAAATATTTTGGAATTATTGAACTTTCATAAACCTAGTATAAATTATTGTCTTGTTGGTAGAATTACTAGATGTTAAATTAAAACCGGCCACTACACTCTGCCCCCTCATATCCTTCCCCCATTCACCACCTCCTCCTTCATTTAATGACACCCACCTTATCCCTCCATTTAATACCTTATCCCTCCATTCAATGCCCTATCCATCCATTTAATGCCTTATCCTTCATACGTTAAGTTTTCTAATAAATAAATAAAAATTATTAAGCTTTTAATTCATTACCCAAACCTTTAATGATTTAATTAATTAATTAATTAATTAATCATCATATATAAAAAATTAGTAAATAAATAAATAATGTTATTAATAAATAATCATTTTTAACTAAAATATATTAGGAAAGTTAATTATTTAATTAATTATTCTTGATAAATTTTAAGCAATCATTTAACTAGGGTTGTTACAATACATGAGGATCCAGTTGTAATAGTTGGGTGGCCATGAATATCCACTTGGATCAGTCCTCCCCCCTTAGGAAGCAATGGTATCCATTGCATTGAGTTCCCCCATCAGGTGAGGAAACAATTGTTGGATTTGGCCCTGGGTGGTCCACTTTCCTTGGTGTAGAAGTTTCCCTGCCTTGACAACCCGATAAAGATGGATCTGTTGTTGGCGAGTGCCCGTGACCTGTGTGTCCATGATCTGATCGGTGGATGCTCGTTCCATGCATTTAGGGTTGAGATCTGTTGGTATCAATTGTTAGAATATCTCAGAGGTGTCCAATAATGGTGGAAAATATGGCCTAAGGAGGTCCATATTGAATACTAGATGCAGACCAAGGAAGGGTGGAGTGTTGAGCTCAAAATCATTGCTACCCACAACCTTGGTGATAGTGTAAGTCCCATAACAGAGTGGACGAGGCTTCTGATGGGGCCTGGTGAGACACTCCTTCTGAAAATGTAACCATAGTTTGTTTCCAACCTAAAACTGGTGTGGCACTCTATGTTTATTGTGGCATTGTTTGTACATCACATTGGATTTCTACAAAATCTCTTGGACCTATTAGTAGATGTGCTAAATTTTCTCAATGAATCTGGTGGATTTGTTGATCATAGACTGATCATGGTAAGATTCTGTCTGGGTGGTGCCAAGAGGAAGTGCAACATCAATGGGTCCCAAGGGTTGGAATCCCAGACCCATCTGAAATGGGATGTGGTCGGTGTAACTATGGAGATCCCTGTTGCAGTTGTGTTGGACATATGGAAGACTCTTGTCCCATGTATGGGGATGCTTAGAATTGTACATGCGAAGGATGTGCACAATAATCTGATTGACGAACTTGTTTTGGCCATCTGTGTGGGGGTGGAAAGTAGTGGATTTTTTGAGCTTGGTGTCTAGCAGAGACCAGAGACTCGGCCAAAAGATGCTGAGGAACCTGTTGTATCGGTTGGTGATGATGTTCTGTGGTATCCCAAAGTGGACCCAAAATCCTTCAAAGAAGAGCTTGGAAGTATCAATCACTATCACATTCTTCATACACACTGTGAGAATGGCCATCTTCAAAAATCATTCAATGACCACAAACACACAGTCATTTCTATGCTTGGTGGACAACAAACCATACATGTAACCATTGAGATGGATTCCCATGGATTCTCAGGAATAGGAAGAGGATTGTATAAGCCTTACTTCTTGATGGATAGCTTGGAAATGATGCAGGAAGTACAAGATAGGATATACTTGCTAATGTCCTATCAAATTTTTGGCCAATAAAAATGTTTCTGAAGAACGACCACAATTTTCTCTATGCCAAAATGACCTGCCACCTGACTGTAGTGGGATTCCCAAATAAACTTTGCACACTCACTTGTAGGAACATAGAGATGGACCAGGTGGCATAAGAGTCTGTCCTTAGTGTGAAAATTAGTTAAATTGGCACATGTACCCAAGAGATGATATGTGCTGGAGAAGTCTAGATCTTGCTGATAAAGTTGAGGCCACTCTAGTGATTCATGTCCATAGGATTGGAGCACCATGGTGAGTGCATCCACAGGATGTCGACTGAGACAGTCATTGACACAAATGGAGATACTTGTCTTATACTTGATGTTCATATGGAACTATTGCAGGTAGGTGGACCACTTCTGATGGTAGTCGTTATGTGATTTCCCCTATGTATGTATGAACTACAGAGGCTTGTCATCAGTGTGTATGATCGTCTCTTTCCCCATAATGTAATGTTTCCATTAACAAAAGGCTTGTACAATGGAATAAATTTCCTTTTCATAGGTGAGTTATTTCCAGACAGCAGCAGAGAGTGTCTCACTATGGTATGCCACAGGATGCTCATGGTGAGTGAGAACTAAACCCAGAACATAGTGAGATGCATCAGTCTCAATCTCAAATGGTTGTTGCATATCGGGAATATCGGGAAAGGAGAGTATGGGAGCTGAGAAGAAGTGATGTTTTGGATCATATAATTCTTGTTGCTACTCCTTCCCCCACACAAACTTGTCCCTACCACTACCCTTGGTCACCTGGCTGAGGGCCCATGCAATATGGGAGAATCCCAACACGAATCGTCGATAGAAATTGGCTAGCCCCAAAAAGATATGAAGTTCATTCAGTGTTGTTGGGGCTGAACAGTCACAAATGACTCGGTTCTTAGCTAGGTCAACATGTACCCCATGCTCATCAACAATGTCTCCCAGGTATTAGACCTGGTTCATGCCAAAAGAGCATTTTTCCAAGTTGGCATAAAGCTTGTGCTACCGCAGAGTGCTCAAAACCTATTGAATATGTCACATGTGCTCTTGCCACGTTCTATTGAAGATGATTATGTCATCCAAATATACTACCACAAAGGAGTTGATGAAAGGCATCAATACATCATCCATAAACCTCATGAAGGTGACTTGTGCATTTGTTAATACAAAGGACATGACTAGCCATTTGTAGAGACCTTCCTTAGACTTGAAGGTTGTCTTCCAGACATCAATTGGTTTGATGGGAACTTGGTGGTAGCCACACTTCACGTCAATCTTGCTGAAGAAATTTTCCCCCTTGAGTTGGTCAAGAAGGTCATCAATCCTGGGAATGGGGTAGTGGTTCCTGAATGTCATTTTTTTTAAGTCTTTGTAATCAATGCAGAGTTGCCAAGTCCCATACTCCTTCTGCACCAGTACAATTCGGATTCCACAAGGGGAGGAGATGGTTCTGATGTGCCCCTTCTAAACAATATCTTGGATCTGATGTCTGATTTCATCATTCCCCATCAATGAGTGCCAATAGGCTGGCCCATTAGGTAGAGGTGTGTTGTGGGTTATATCAATTGGATGCTTGACTTGGCAGTGTGTCGGTACCCCTGTAGGTGAGGCGAAGACTTCTATGTATTCTTCCACGGTCCCTTCCACTTGTTGTTGATGCAAAGAGAGGCCTTGTGTAGAGGCCATGGATGTGGCAGCAACCTTATGCTTACTATGAGCATGAATAACAAAGAAGATGAACTTGTTGCTCTATGAAATGACCTTATTGCATTTCTTAGCATAGATTAAATAAATATCAGTAGGTGGTGTCACCTCTGGGATCCTGTACAATTTTCTACCCAAGGTAATAATAACATTGTGGGGTCTAGATTCATACATAGCATGATGCTTCCACAAATATGGTTTTCCTAAAATAACGTCACAAACTTCAATATCACAAATTACCTCATCTTTGAAAGGATTAATGTTTTAGGGTAGACGACATTGTTGATTGACACAGAGATCTCTTCCTTGACGGAGCCAGCCGATGGTGTATGGTTGTGGGTGCAGTGTCATTGGAAGGTCCAACTGCTTAAAGACCTCTGATGAAATAACATTCTTCTAACTATCACTATCAACAATGAAATGAATCAGAGCCCCCTTGACCCACATCTATGAGTGAAAGAGGTGTTCCCCTTCCTCTGGTTCTTCTGGTTCGCTTGGCCAGACTTTGGTGGTAGCGACCGTGGCACTGGGTTCAGCATCGATAATATTCTTCCCTTCTTCAAGATTTGACTCAGAATCAGAATTAGACTCTGACTCGAAAGCCTTCATCTCGGCCACGAGGGACTGCTTGGAGAAACATTCATCAGTGTTGTGCCAAGGGATTTTATGGTACTCACACCATTTTCCCGTGCCCTTCTTCATCTTCTCATTTCTCTTCTTGTGTTGTGGCTTGGATAGATGTTCCTAAGGGTGGCCATCATGACGTCGTCCATTTCTATGTGGGTTGGGGTTTCCCTTTCCCTACTTCAGCTGTGAGGGGTTTGCAGATTGAAACTCACATTTTTTCTTCTTAAATTTTTTCTCTATCTTGACAGTGTATCTATAAGCCATGCCCAATGAGGCGATGTCCAGGAAATCCATTTTTTTTAATATATCTATGCAAACAGTCACGGTATTTGAGCATGAGATGATGCTCAGAATATTTGATACCCAATTTGGTGCGTAGGGTATGGAAAATATTGGTAAAGTTTGGTACTTTCTGGTCTCTCTCTTGACGTAGGGTAGTCCATCTGGTGTACTGGTCCTCGTATCTTCCAACATGGTAGTATTGTTCTTTAATGGCATCCTCGAAGGAGTCCCTTGTAGGGGACACCACAAAAATTGTAGATTCCTCCATGGCCCTTTTCTTAGAGTAAGTATCCCACTAGTATTTAACATGGGGAACGACCTTGAGGAGTGAAAAAGTTATCTTTTCCCTATCGAAAAAATTGTGGACTGAAAATATCCCTCAAGTAGATTTAACCATTTATCTACAACATTTGCATCTATCAGTCCTTCAAATAACAGAATATCAAAATTTAACTATACCTTGAAGGGGTTTGCATGGCTTCTTGATGAAGTTGCTTCTCCCGTGGGCCAGCGTCAAAGGATGTGCACGAAGTTTTCCATCATTTCGTTGCTTTGTCATGCAAGGGCTTCCTTGAGCAACATTTTAATAGGATCTCCTACGCCATCATATTTATTTTTGTCTCCCATGGGTTTTTGTGGGGCTTGGCACATTCAATATGGTAATTTCTTAATTGGTGTGAATCCCAACTTCTTATACCCAAACCTTGTTAGGGACATGTACGAAGGAAAATAAATGAAGAGCATATCGCTCTGATACTAGTGATCTAGATTTAGCAATGAAATGAACTTATTAACAGACTGAATACAATAAACACAAAGATAGGTAGAATAACACAAATATCTAGTGAACAATATCTTCTATTAAATAATGAAATAGGATGAAACTGTAAAACTACAGAACTAAAACTTGCTAGAATGGTGGTAGCTATCTCTGGGAAGAGATGTGGATGTTACGTGCATCTGTCTAAGTAGAATGTATTACAATGAGGCTCCATAGACCCTTTTCATATTTATCATGAATTTCGAAACCCTAGACATCCAGAAACCTAACCCTAGAAGGTGAAATGCCAAAAGTCATGTGGGCCCTATGGGTAAGTTGGTGTAATTTGGTACCTCAACTTCCGAGGGTCGTAACTTTTGCATACGACCTCCATTTTAGGAACATGATAGCCCATTGGAAAGGTATTTCAGAGAGCTACACATTCCACCATTAGACTCTGACTCTATATATAGTCTAACTATGGCGATCCAAAAAAAAAATTAGGGCCCCAAAACAACCATGAAAGTATAGCAAGATGTGCTGACATGAAAACATACAAAATAAGATAGTTGGATCAGGCGAGAGGCCACCTGTATCTACTTGGAGAATTTGTGAGGCTTCAGACAACCCCAAAAGTGTAGAAATCATAATTATAAAGTAGTACAGAAAAACTTGATGAACAAAAATGGACACGAGGAGCCAGTTGGAATAGGTGGGTGGCCACCAATATTCACCTAGATCAACTATTGTGTACTCTGGTCAGTAGAGAGATTTGTGATTTCTTGGTTGGAGAGGAAAATATTTTCCTCAATCTTGTATAGTACCTTTACATGGGGATGGGTTTGAGAGGATTCTCAAACATTATATTTACTCCAAATGAGCCACCAAATGATAGAGGTAATATTATCATTATTTTTTTGATAAATCTAGTTAGATATTTTTTTGTCTTACTTAATTCACATGTAATTTATTGCAACATTTTAACTCAATTATTTGATTATTATTGTCTATTGTTTTGTAGATATTGGTACATATATTAATGGTGATTCTCCCCAATAGGATGAAGAGATGGATGAGGAATCTCAACAACCTCTAGGATGGAGAGACAACATGCCACTCAATCTATATCAAAGAGTCTGAAATGAGCTCATGGATCACATATGTTGTATGATTACCATGTAGGAAGTTGTACTTGTACACGTTTGAGAGATATGTACCAAAAATATCTCAAATATGGGTGACCCATCCTTGTGACATGAAGTCACATATGTGTCTTGTTCTTAATGTACTCAACCACATTCAAAGTTTGAGGGATGGTGTTCATTCAACTTCATATGAATCATCTTTTAAGGATGATGATCTTGATCCTCCATCACATGATTCTCCACTACCTATTCCTCCATCAGATGGGTCATCATCCCCTCCACCACCCAATCATCTTCCTCCTCATCTTATACATGTGTCACCAATTACACCATCCACTGATCCTTCTCCACTATGCATCCATCCTCCTCCTCCTCCTCCACATGATCCTAGTGGAGATGTATAGACCATAATTTTTATCTAACATGGGTATTGATAGACCCTCTACCTTTGGTAGTAGAGGTATTGATGCCTTTGGCTCTAGTGGTGGACCTAGATAGTAGTGGTACTTGACATGCATATTCATTATTGTATATTTGACTTCAGATGTATATATGACATGTTTTTTAATTTTGTGGACCCAACTAGTCACTGTTGGTTTCTTAGGATACCATCAGATTAAGATTGTGCTAGAAGAAAAACATAAGACCACATTCGTGATAGAATGGGGAAGTTACCAGTACACCATAATGTCATTTTGGTTAAAGATTGCACTTGTTGTGTTTTCTAGAGTATTTTCTGCATCCTTTAAGGAGTTTATCCATAAGTTTCTTGAAGTGTACTTAGATAATTGAACTATATTTATCCTATTTAAATATCACATAGAAAATCTAAGGTTCATGCTTGATAGATGCATAAAATATCATATATCATTAAATTTGAAGAAGTGTATTTTATGCACACTGTCTGGGATATTGTTAGGCCATGTGGTATGCAATAAGGGTTTTGTTGGTTGATCCTTCCAAGATCAAACAAATTGTTAATTTTCCACCGCCTGAATCAATGAGATAGTTGAGAACAGCATTGCGTCAAACAAGATATTACAGGAAATTTATTAAAGGCTATGCGCAGATTATAACTCGGATGGAAAAGTTATTGAATAAAGAAGATAGCATTCATTCAAATGAAGACTATGATTAGGGTTTGGGAACATTGATTTAGAAGTTAGTAATTGTTCCCATTATGGTGTTCCTGGATTGGTAGAAAGAGTTTCACATGTATGTGGATGCATCGTCGGTAGCGCTTGGTGTAGTATTAGAAAAACTATGAGAGGGAGAGTTGTACCATCCAATTTCCTTTTCTAGTAGGATGTTGTCAACTACTAAGAAGAATTACATGATAATAGAAAGGGAAGGCTTGGAAATGGTTTATGCCTTGCAGAAGTTCATACACTATTTGTTGCGGTCCCATTTCAATATGTATACAACCCACTCTATGATTATATACCTAGTTAACAAGCCAATGTTGGGGGGGAGAATTTACAAATGGCTATTATTGTTCTAGGAGTATGAATTCAAATTTATTGTGAAGCCATGGAAATTGAATGTAGGAACAAATCATTTGTCACGAATATTGATAAGAGAAGATGCAAGAAACCTACACAATAGTTTACTAGATGCACATTTATTTTTAGTTCAAATGGTAGATGACCACTTTACAAAAAATGTCCATTTTTTGAGTACATGTATTGCTCCATACGATATGAAAGTAGTACACAAGAAGAAACTAGTGGTTAAAGCATCAGATTATTAGTTGATTGCATGAAACTTATATAAGTTAGGCACGAATGGGATACTATGATTGTGTGTGTTGGAACGTGAAAGACCAATGATCCTAGCAGAGCCACATGATGGAATTGCAGGAGGACATTATGTAGGAAAGGAGACAACACAAAAGATCTTGCATTTAAGCTTATGGTGTCCTACCCTCCACAAGAATGCAAAGGAATATTTTCATAGCTACGATGTTTGTCATAGGATAGGAAGTTTGTCACGAAGGGATGAGATGGATTTGAATATGCAAGTCACTTTGCAGGAATTTGACAAATGGGAAATAGATTTTATTGGACCAATTAATCCACTAGTGAGGAGAACAAGAGTCAGGTACTTAATTACCGCAAAAAAATACATGGCAAGACGGGAAGGGGAAGAAAAACACACAGATTGCAACATGGAGAGAACTACATGATTCATATTTGAGAAAATACTTACCAAGTTTGGGTGTCCTAATGTACTTATGAGCGACCAAGGGACTCACATTTTGAACAAGACAATTGCAGCATTGACAGAAGAGTTCCCAATTCAGCATTGAACGATCACTGCATATCACTCGTGGGCTAATGGAACTATGGAGGCCTTCAATAAGATACTAGAGAATGTATTGACCAAGGTTTGTAATGTATGAAGGCATGAATGGGACCTAAGGATTCCTGCAGTGATATTAGATTATAGAACTACATGAAAACAAAATGTAGGTCAGAAACCCTTTAGATAAGAATATGGTTAGGAAGAATTCATGCCCATGGAATTTCTAGTACCGAGTCTGTGCATTACTGCAATGGAAGAACTTAAGAATTCTGATGCAACAAAAGAAAGACTATCACAATTACTAGTATTAGAGGAAGATTGACTTTTGCAAGGTTCCATCAACAAGTACAAAAGGCACATGAAAAATCATGGCATGATAGATGAATCTAGAAAAATAAGTTCTAGGAAGGAGATTTAGTATTTCTCTATGACAATAAGTTCTTACAACACCCAGGGAAGTTCAGGATGCACTGGCTAGTGGTATACATGATCAGTTATGTGACTAAAGCAAGTGTTGTGCAACTATAATAGTTGGATGGAAAAGTCATGGAAGGAATAGTGAATGGGAGTCAGTTGAAACTATATAGGGATGACCTTCCTTCCATGCACTAGGAGAAATAAGAAGAATAATTTGTATCATTGTCTACTATAGAATGAAAAGGTAGAAAAAGAAATAAAAAGAAAGTAAATCAAAAAAAACCAAGGAAATAGTTGAGGGAAGAAGTTGAAAGTTGAAAATTCCAAGAATTTAAGATTAGCAGGTAAACAGGAAAAGATGGAAATTGTCGCAGAAGAGAAAGAAGCAAGAATAAGAGAAAATAGGAGAAGGAAAAAGAAATTGCGCATAGAGAAGAGATCGCATAGATGATAGATGAGAGCATTAAATACAATCCATGATAGGACGTGCCATAAAAAGATACAATAATGACGAAGTTGTGGCGTCGTGTAATAATAAATGTAGAATGGACAAAATATATTGACAGATTGTATAATCGAACAAAGAATTTTACAAAGATATGGAGTCGATGGAGAATTAAAGCATGCAGTTAATGTAAAGAGCTAGTGGATTAGATGGGAAGTTTATGAATGAAGGGAAGCTCATAGTTGCCGATGAAGTATAAAAGAAGGCAAAGGATGGATGGATGAATGTTATTATTAGTTAGAATTCATATAGAGAGTCGAGTTGCAGAGCCAAAGTTACAGAGGCGAAGTCAGAGTCAAGTTACAAAACCTGGTTGGATGTAGATATTAGTTGTAGAGGAAGATGGAACCACCTAAGGATGCAACAAATTCAACGTCAGTACCGAAGAAAGAATGTGGTCAGCCCGCCATGAGGAATCATCCTTAGAATCAATATTCCCCAGGGCTTATATCCTACTAAGAAATCCATCCACAAAATAGGTCAATTTACAAAAGGACACAAAGTACCCACTCATGGAGCCACCAATTTCATAAGGAGTGATCGTGGAAGGGGATATGTTAGGCCTAATACCCATGTTAAAATATGTCTACCATGACATTAAAGATGAAAATAAGTTTCCTGAGTTATTACCTAGAAATTTCCTACATAATTACATTAGTTTTGAGACTCATATGATAGTCATATAACCACAGGTGTGGGCTAAAGGATTGCAGAAGGAAAGAATTCTCAACTTCTTTGATATAGCCCACTTTGGATGGAGCCAAGAGATTAATGCATGTGTAAATATGGTACACATTTATGTGCATGGGGGATACTTGTGACTGAATAGGCCAGTCTCCATCGATACAAATTTAATAGTGTGAATTATTGGTCTTCCATTGCAAGGGAAGGACCCATCATTATTGTTTTTCAACAAAAAGAATGAGGAAACTCTAGATGAGAGAATGAAGGAGAAATTCCATACAATTCGTGGACAATGTGGATTGGATGTCGCAAGAATATGCAACCCGACATTAATGTTTTTGACGCAAGACTTGGCATTTAAGTTGTTAATAAAATGCAGAAAGGATCAAGTGTCAACAACAATGATAGCGACAACAGAAAGATGTGTTGAAGGAATCTAGATGAATAGGGTGATGTTTTTATTAAACCAATTTTTGATTGATTGTGATAAAGCATAGGATAAAGGGACTAAGTTCCATTATCCCTAGTTATTAATTCTCATAGTGCTATCATCTTGGAGGGAGGTAGATGATAGTCAATTTTTGGGGGTCACAGAGAAGCCTTGTCTAGCTACGTAGTATCATAACCTATGGTATACAATGCACAAGGAACAAAAAATGAAAAACAATGTCACATTTTACATTTATAAAGAAAATATTAGGGAAAACATTGACAGGACACCACTCATACCATCACAAGTGGTCTAGGTGTATAAGGTAGTGGAACGTTTTAAGGCAAGGCGTCACCACATGTATTTACAAGCAAAGAAGGTGATCCAGATTATTTTAGGAATGATATGAGGGAAGAGAGGGCGTCACCACATGTAATTACAAGCAAAGAAGGTGATCCAGATTATTTTAGGAATGATATGAGGGAAAAGATATAACAGAGATATAATGAAGAATTACACAGAGATATGGAAAGGAGCACAATAATATAGTAAAGCTCATATTCTATTAATGACTGTCTAAAATACAAAAGACTGTAAAATGAAAAAGAACATAAGCAAACTAGAATGGTGGTAGCTTATCTCTGAGAAGAGATGTATTGGCTATGCTCATTCATAAGAATATGGTTACAATGAGGCTCCAAAGGAATTTTTAACATCAAGCATAAATGAGAAAACCCTAAACATACAAAAACCTAACCATAGGAGATGAAGCGCCAAAACTCATGTGGGCCCCGATGGGGTAAGTTGGTACATCAACTTCCTGGGGTCGTAACGTTTGCATACAATCTTCATTTCAGGCGCACAATTTCTCATTGGAAAGAACAATCTGAGGAATACACATGTTGTCGTCACACTCTCACTAAAGCCTACAATATGACTCTGGGGGGCCCAAAAAACGTTGTTTAGGGCCTCAAAACAACCCCGGAAGTTTAGGACCCAAAAAACTAGAAAAACAACTGCCAAAACGGAAATTGGTCTTTGAGCTAGTGGAATAGGTGGGTGGCCACTGATATCCACCTAGATCATTCCTCCCCCCTTAGTAATTAATTATATTCATTGTGTCAAGTTCTTTCATCATATGAGGAAACTTCTACTGAACTTGACTCTTGGTGAGACACTTCCCTGATGAAGAAACGTCCATGCTTTGACGACCTGATAGAGTTTGATAGTCTATTGGAAGGTGTCCTTTGTCTTCGTGTCTATGATATTATCAGTTGTGTCATGTTCGATGCAGGAAGGATTGATTTATATAGGTGCCATCTTCTCAGCTACATCTAAAGTGTCCATGAGAGGTGGAAAATATGGTCGGAGCACTTCCATATTAAATATTGGGTGCAATCCAACAAAAGGAGGAATACTTAATTAAAAATCATTCTCACCCATATCCCTAGTGATGGTGTAAGGATCGTATCAGAGTGGGTGAAGCTTCTAATGGGGTCTTTTGAGGTGCTCTTTCTGCAAATGCAACCAGACCTTATCTACCACCTGAACTTTTGTGGTACCCGATACTGATCGTGGTGCTACTTGTATTTGGTATTGACTTTCTGTAAAATATCATGAAATTTTCATTGGATGTGTTCGATGCACTTAAAAAATTTGGTTTCTCAATCAACCTTTTTTGGAGCCTGGGGGGACTCTTCCTATGCAGTTGCAATGGGAAGAGTTATGTCAATGGGGGCCAATGGTTGGAACCCCAAGCACACCTTAAAAGGGTTTTTTCCGAAAGAGTTGTGGAGGGATATATTGTAGCTATGTTGAACATAAAGAAGGAATTCATCTCATGTGTGTGGATGTTTGGAATTATACATTGGCTGGATATGGAAAATCATCATATCGAATGCATTTGTTTATCCATTATTCTGTGGGTGGAAGGAAATCGATTTGGTTAGCTTCGTGTCCATCATCGACCATAGGCTAGAACAAAAGGTGCTCAGAAACCTACTATCATTGTCGGAGATTATAGTTTGTGGTAGCCAAAAATGATCCCAAACATGTGTTAAGAATAGCTTGGCAATGGCCTCGTTTGTGATGCTCTTCTTGCAGGGTATCAAAATTGCCATTTTACAGAATCGATCGATGACCCTGAAGACACAATCATTCCCATTCTTGGTTGAAGGAAGACCGATATGTATTCCATATATATGGACTCCCATGGCCTATCTGAAGTAGGAAGAGGGGTGTATAGCCCATGTTTTTTTATGGAGAGCTTGGAAATGGTGAAGTAAGTGAAGGATATAATGTACTTGTGAACATATTTTTGAATATTTGGCTAATAAAAATGCTTCTGCAGTACTACCACTTTCTTTTGTACACTAAAAAGTCTTGTTTCCTGACTGTAATGAGCTTCCTAAATAAGATTTGCATACTTTCTTGAAGGAACAAATAGGTGGCTTAGATGACATAATAATCCATCTTGGAGATGAAAGTTGGAATCTATTTTTTCTGTGCTCAATGTATGATAGGAAGTATCAAATTAAGAGCCATTGTTGTATAATTGAGGCCATCCAGATGTTTCATGTCAACAAGAGTTAATAACTATGGTTAGCACTTCCCCTGGGGGTCGACTAAGTAAATCTGTGACATGGTTGGTGCTACCATTCTTGGACTTTATATTCAAGTGGAATTGTTACAATTACATGGACCAATTATCATGGCGGTCATTTTGTAACATTCCTTGTGTCTGCGAGAATTTCATAGGCCTGTGGTCAGTGTGAATGATCGTCTCCTTCCCCATAATGTAATTCTTCCATTGTGGTCGTGTCTACACAAAGGAGTACATATCTTTTTCATAGGTCGGGTATCTTCAAACAACATCAAATAGATTTTCATTGTGATAGGCTAGCGTATGCCCATGCTGAGTGAGGACTACACTGATAGCATAATCAGAAGCATTTGTCTCAATATCAAATGGTCATTATAGGTTTGGAAGAATGAGGACCAATGCTGAGAAGAGGCATGATTTCAAATCCTCGAATGCTTTCTATTAGGGATAAGAACACACAAAATTGTTCTTCATTCCACCCTTGGTCACCTAGCTTAGGGCCCAAGTGATATGAGAGAACCCCAACACAAACCACTAGTAGAAGTTATCAAGGCCCAAAAATCTATGGAGATCGGTCATTATTTTTAGGGCCGATGAATCATAGATGACTTGGATCTTGGATGGATCCAAATGTACACCCTTTTCATCCACAATGTATCCCAAATAATGGATTCTATGCATGCCGAAGGAACACTTCTCTAAATTGGAATATAACTTGTGGTGTGGTAGGGTGCCCAATACCTGCTAAATATGCTCCAAATGTTCCTCCAAAGTTTTGTTCAAGATGAGGATGTCATCCAAATATAAAACCACAAAAGAGTTTTTGAATGGTCGTAATATATCATCCATAATTTGCATGAATGTGTTCGGGGCATTAATTAAGATGAAAGGCATGACCAACCACTCAAAGAGACCTGCTCTGGACTTGAAGGTTGTCTTCCACACATCAGTTTGCTCGATTGGCACCTGGTGGTAACTTGACTTTAGAACAATCTTATAGAAAAATGTGGATCCCTTGATCTGATCGAGAAGATCATAAATCTGGGAAATTGGGTACCAATTCTTGAATATGTTCTTGTTCAAGGCTCTGTAATAAATACAAATTCACCATGTCCCATCCTTCTTCTATATAAGAATAATTGGGCTCCCGCAAGGTGAGGAGATTGGTCTGATGTGGCCCTTCAGAATTATCTCTTGGATCTGGTGTTTGATTTCTTCATTCTCCATAACAGAATTCTTGTATATAGGCCCATTAGGAAGAGGAGCATCGAGTGTCATATTAATTGAGTGCTTTACTTGACAGTGCATAGAAACACCAGTAGGCGAGATGAATATGTCTTTGTACTCCTCGATTATTTCATCCACTTGTTGTTGTTAGGAAGAGAGACATCATGCATAGGTTTTGGTGGTTGCAGTGACCTTCCGTTCACCTTCTGATCGAACCATATAGAGGAAAAATCGCCTGATCTAAGAAACCACCTTTCTTCATTACTTCTCTTAGATCAAAGAGACCGTAGTATTTGGGACTACCTATGGTACCGTGTAGAGTTGATATCCGAAATTAATAATGAGACTATAGGGCCTATATTCATAAAAAACATAATGCCTCTACATATATGGTTGTCCTTGAAAAACATCACAAACTTCAAGTCAGAAAACATCACACAATACCTTGTCTTTGAAGGCTTTGTTGTCGTAGTACAAGTGACATTGTTGGTTGACGCGGATGTCACGTCCTTGGCTAATCCAACCCATGGTGAATGGTTGAGGATGTTGCATAATTGTCATTTTCAACCTCTTGAAAACCTCTGCTAACATCAATTTATTTTGGCTACCAGTATCAATAACAAAACAGAGTGGGGTTCATTTCACCCACATCTGTGAGTGGAAAAGATGCTCCCCTTCTTTAGTCTATGTTGGTTCCTCTAACTGGACTTTTGTGGTAATGATGGTGACACTAGGTTATGTATCAATGATCTGTCTTCCCTTTTCTAGCTCAGAATCAAAGTCTGAGTCAACATCTAACCCTGGGGATTTCACCTCATCCAACAATGATTGTTTGGAGTGACATTTATTAGTAGTGTACCAAGGGATTTTGTGTAACTCATACCATTTTCTAGTGCCCTTCTTCAAATTCCCATTACCCTTATTTGTTGGTGGCTTGGGATAGTTATCTTGGGGTTGTCCATCCTTGATATGTCCTTTAGCCTGGGAGTTAGGTCCACCCTTACCATAATTTGGTTGTTGCATATTTTCAGACCTGAACTCATACTTGTTTTGTTGCTTGATTTTGACTGCATATCGATAAGAGGCTCCCAATGATGAGATGTCTAGAAATTCCATTTCAGTTTGGATGTATTTTTGAAGAGTCCCATGATATTTTAGGACCATATGTCACTTAGATTATTTGATACCCAGATTGGTGTGTAAGTTATGGAAAGTATTTTTGAAATCTGGTATTGTTTGGCCCCTCTCTTGGCGCGATGTGATCCATCTTGTGTATTGTTCATCATAACTTCCAACAAGGTAATATTGTTCCTTGATGGAATCAAAAAAATGCTCAAGTGGGTTCTCGCCCAAAATTATAGACCCATCCTAGACATTTTTCTCACAGTAAGTATTCCACCAATCTCTAACATGGGGAAGGCCCTTAAGGAGCATGAAGGTGATATTTTCACTATTAGAAAAATTGTGGACTAAGAAATAACCCTCTAGTAGATTAAACCATTTTTCCAAAGTGTCAACATCTATATGGCATTAAAATAAAGGAATATAAAATTCAACTTTTACCTTGAATGGTGTCTCACCTCTGAAATGATTTTATGTTGATGGTTCCTTCGTTGTTTCCAACAACCGTAAAATGATCTACGATAAATTGTACATCATCTCATTCCTTTGTCGCACGAGGGATTCCTCAAGCAAAAATTTGAAAGGATATTTTGTCCCAACGTCCCTATTTTCTTCTATCGTGGAAGCTCACTTGGGCTGCAAGAGTGGTTTTCCTCAAGAGATAATATATTGAGACCCAACTCTCTATACTCTGACCTCATTGGGGAAATGTAGTAAAGACAACAAGGAGTAGATCGCTCTGATACCACTAATCCGGATAATTTTAGGAATGATATGAAGGTAGAGATATAATAGAGATATAAAAAATAATTGCAGAGATATATGGCAAGGAACACATTAATATAGTAAATATCAAATTATGTTAATGATTATCTGAAATACAAAATATTGTGAAATGTAAAAGCACACAAGCTATCTAGAATGGTGGTAGCTTTTCTCTGAGAACAAATTTGTCGGGTATGTTCATTCGTAAGAATTTGATTATAATGAGGCTCCAAAGCAATTTTTAACATAAAGAATAAATGAGAAAAACCTAAACATCCAAAAATTTAACCCTGGGAGATGAATCGCCAAAAGTCATGTGGGCCCCGATGGGGTAAGTTAGTACATCAACTTCTCGAGGTCGTAACTTTTGCATATGATATTTGTTTTAGGTGCATGATAGCTAGTTGGAAAGAACTTTTTGAGGACTACACATGTTTCCATCACACTCTGGATAAATCCTACAATGTGACTATGGAGGGCCCAAAAAACTCTGCTTAGGGCCTCAAAACAACCTCAAACATTTAGGACTCGAAAAACTAGAAAAAAACTGCCAAAATGGATATTGGTCTTTGAACTAGTGAAATAGGTGGGTGGCCACCAATATCCACCTAGATCAGAAGGAAATATATCAGTAATCATTTCCATTATAATAAATATTGACTAAAGATGAGATGGGACATATTATGGTTGATTGGGATGATGAGTGGAAGATTCCACCAACAGAAATAGGGCCATCAAAGAAGCAAAACATAATAGTACACAAGATCGATGAGGATGATGAAGAAGGGGATGCACCATAAAGAGGAAACGGCCCAAAGGAGACAACCCGAGAGACAACACCACACATAGACATGAAGCAAAAAGAACCAGAGATAGGGAGATCTATCCCATAATGGACAAGGCAAAAAATCGTCAAGGAAGTGGCTATCTAGGCTTTGACAGAAGAATATTTAGAGAAGATATGTGGTCAAGTGAAAAACTTAACATATGATGTGTTTCAACATGTAGCACAACAATGGGAAGAGATGAACAGAAGAATGTAGGAGTCGATGGTTGAACTGTGTCAACTACTAGAATCAACAAACATCACGTCAGGGTGATAGATAGAGGAGGAACCAACAACAAGTACTACAAAGACTGGGGAGGTAGGGCCATTGATCTGTTAGTAATTAACCATCGCAGGAGAATGAAGATTGATAAAATTAGCAATAGGGGCAATAGAGTTCCCCATGACAGAGATGTAGGAAAAAGCAAGGGAACTAGGTCACATTGACTTAGTGCTATCACAAACGCCAATATAAGTATTGGAGGAATTACATATGAGCATGAGACAAGAGATGAAATCGTGCATAGAGAATACATCTAATGAGTTGGTAAAGGTTACCATATAAATGTCACATTGGATATGGAGTACATCAAATTTAAACAGGAACACGATGAGGCTGAAAAAAAGGTTGAAAGAACGTAGAAGGGATTTGAGAATGTATACCAAAACTTCTTGGAGGCTCAGAAAGAGAAGGAGGCCCCGGTTGAAGAATAAGTAACGAAGATAAGTTAATCCATTCATGGCTTCCATGCATGAATAGTTTATTTAGAAACATGCTTGACATTGAGAACTCCACCCGAAGAAATGGAGAAAAGGGATAAAATAATGACAATTGTGGTGGAGAGAATAAAGACTCTAAAAGTAGAGAGTATTCTCATATTTATACAAAAACCATGGGGATTTAGATAGAACTCAATGAGGATAAGGAGAAACAAGAGGTCAGTCAGAATATCCAGGTTGTGCAGGAAAAGGCGCATAATTTCAAAGTAGTGATGGACACATTACCGCCATTGTAGGTGGTAAGAACAATGAATGAGAACATAAAGTTGTATTCTGAAATGATTAAGCTAAGGGTGTAGCATCAATATCACACACAATATATAGAAGTACTACATGATGAAGCATGCAAAATGACAACATCCTTAGCAACAAATAAAGGTATAATCAAATAGGGAATTGATGAAAGTGAGGAAAAGATGCAGGTTTGGTTCAGTACTGAAACAATTGACCAAATTTTGCAGAAGGAAACAAAAGTAAACAAGAAACCCGTGATAACAAAGGAGACCTTATAGAATTTCACGACACACTGAAAGAAGGCCTCAGTGGATTGGGATGAGCCACATGTGCATTTTGGGGGCCTATTGGATAGGAATTTTGGTTAACCTTTTGCATCTACCCCAGAATAAGTCAAGGAATAAAAGGAAGTTAGAAGATGGACTAGAGCGTATGACAGGAGCAGACTCTAAGGAGTCAAAGTGCCTGACTGTTGGTTGAGGAGCCTGATTATCTTCCTAATTTAGAGGTCCTTTCTTTCAATCGTGTTTATACCCCATGAAGTATTTACACCCCAAAATTATGTACACTCTTCCATGCGGGGGAGTGCAGAGGGGGGGTACCCCCTCTGTGGGGTCTGGGGGGGATATCCCCCCAGCTGGGGGGTCTAGGGGCAAGCGGGCCCCTAGCGGGGGTTCAG
>JASDQU010195462.1:6690-17659 GCA_032191745.1 Picea mariana | reverse complement strand
CGAGTGTAAACTCTTGCAAATTCTCATATGTAATTTATTTTCCTGTTTAATAAAAGTGTGTCTGAGAACACTTCTACCATTATATAATGTGTGTGTGTGTGTGTGTGTGTGTGTGTGTGTGTGTGTATAGATAGATAGATAGATAGATAGATAGATAGAGATAATATTATAATATTTATTATAACATTTGTTATCATTAATAGCAAGCAATCTATAAAATCCAATGTAAGAGGAATACACGAAGAAGTGTATATGCAAAATGTAATTTTGTTCTCAAATGATGAAATCAAATTACACTTTTTTTCTTTGGAAAAAAAATAAAAATTGTTATATAACCTATGTTATAATATATAACATATAATATATGTTATATAATATATTATATAAGTTATTATATAAATATATAACATATAGAAATAACTCTCGAAGCTCTGAAGCAACGGAGTCACGAAGCTTCGAAGATGTATTGTGCACGAGTTCATCAGTTTGGCGTTCAGGAGAAATAAGGCATAAGGTAGTAAGAGCCTTCGAAGCAGGCTACTACAAAATATTTATTACAAGTTCTCAAAGATTGCATACCCGATTACTTCCTTGCAAAAGAGGGGAGTGAAGTTTCAATGGATATTGGAATGTGAAAGGAGTTTCCAACACTTGAAGCAATTATTAACCAATGCTCCAATTCTAAGGATTACCGATCCAAATGAATATTTCATGGTATGCATAGATGCATGCAAATAAGGACTTGGTCGAGTCCTTAGTCAAAATGGGTATGTTGTATGTTATGAATCAAGGAAGTTGAAGGAGCATGAAAGGCATTATGCCACTTATGATTTGGAGTTGGAAGCCATAGTGCATGCCTTGAAGAAGTGAAGAAACTACCTCATGGGGAAAATTTTCGAGCTAAGGACAAACCATCATGGTCTGAAATATTTATTCAGACAACCAACTCTAAATGCCACGGAGAGAAGGTGGTTAGAATTTCTTAGTGAATGCGACTTTGATATAAAGCATATCCAAGGGAAAGAAAACAAGGTGGTTGATGCACTCAGCAAAAGAGTGCATGAATTGCATGTTACAACCATCATCATGTACCAATATGGTTTGAAAGGAAGAATCTTAGAGGATACAAAATCAAATTTGCAATATATGGAATTAATGGAAAAATTACAAAAAGGTATTTTGCAACATAAAATTGAAGACTACAAGCTGCGGAATGATGAAATTATCAGGTATAGAAGAAGAATTTATGTACCAAATTCTCAAGAATTAAAAATTATGATATTGAGGAAAATGCATAACGTACCTTATGTTGGACACCTAGGATATCAGAAAACCATTGCAACTGTCAAGAGCCAATATTATTGGCCATGCATGAATAAATAAGTTTTTGAGTACATTGCCAAATGTTTGGAGTGTCAAAAGGTCAAGGTTGAGCATAGACACCCAACTAGGTTGCTACATCCATTACCCATCCCTGAGTGGAAATGGGAAGTGGTACAATGGACTTCATCACCAAACTGGCCAGAAAAAGCAAGCAACATGATTCAATCATGGTAGTGGTGGACAAGCTTACCAAAGATGTCCATTTCATTTCAGTGAAGCTTACTCACAATGCAACTAGCATTGTTGATATTTATGTGAAGGAAATTGCTCGATTGCATGGTATACCCAAGACAACTGTGTTTGATAGAGACCCACAATTTACCTCAAAGTTCTGGAAAGGATTATTCAAAGGATTTGGAACAAATTTGAATTTTAGCACAACTTATCATCTAGAATCTGATGGGAAAACAAAGAGGGTGAATCAAGTGATTGAGGATATGTTGAGGATGTATGTGATGGATAAACCATCAAAATGGGAAAACTGCCTACACTTGATAGAGTTTGCTTATAACATTGGTTACCATGCATCTCTAAATATGATCCCATTTGAGGCACTTTATGGAAGAAGGTGCAATGCACCCGTAAGCTGGGACAACCCGACAGATAGAAGTGGTTGGGCCAGAGTTGCTCAAGGAAATGGAAGAATAGATGTAAAAAATAAAGCAGAATTTAAAGGTTGCTCAAGATAGGTAGAAAAACTAGAGTGGAACTCACAAGAAATTTAAAGTGGGTGATCATGTATTCTTGAAAGTTAAGGCCAACAAAAGTTCCCTGAAGTTGGCAAATTGTTCAAAGTTGGCAGCTCGTTATTGTGGGTCGTTTGAAATATTAGAGAGGATTGGGCTTGTAGCTTATATGCTTGCATTACTTGCATCAATGTCTATTCATAATGTATTCCATGTATCATTGCTCAAAAAATATATACTTGATGTTAATCATGGTATTGATTGGAATGTGATTCAGGTGGAGCAAGAAGGCGCTTTTCAAGTGCATCTGGTGTGCATACTGGACCAGAAGATCAAGAAGCTCCAAAGTCAAGCCATAGAGTTAGTAAAGGTCCAATGGACCTAGTATGGTCATGGAGATGCAACTTGGGAGCATGAGGATGCTATGTGGGCAGAATACCCACAACTTTTTCAAGATTTTTGAAAATTTTGATGGTAATATGTAAATATGATGCACTAAGGATAGTACATAAATAAAAGGAGGGGAATATAATACCCCAAGACAGAGCCCCTGTTGAATTGTAAACATGTTTTATAGGTTGGTGAGCCAGGTGATTATAATCTAGGAGGCTTATGTGATGATTAGGTCGAAGAGCCTAGATTTTAAAGGCCAGTGAGCCTATTTTTGTATATGTAAACACTCATATCATTAATATAATACATCGCTTCATGTAGACCGACCATGATAAAAGAGTATGGGGGACTAAACTCCTCCAGGAAGGGAAAGGGGGGTGCTAAGAGCCTAGGAAAATGAGCTAAGCTAGAGGGCTTATTACCAAGGAATATTATATTATTATTCCTAAAAATACTAAGGCAAGGATAAATCTCATATTATCCTAAGTTCTTATGTGAAGGGAAAAGATCTACAAGTAGAGAGGAATGAGCTCCTGGAGCATTAATAAAGGAACAATCGATTTTCTTCTCTGGGATACTTAGCCCTTTTCCCCTTTTCTTCTTCCCATCTATTATCGCTTTCTGGTTATATAATTAGTCACCTTTCTATCATCGCAGGTTCCAGGGTTGGTCGGCTGACATATCTGCATTTCCATCTATATCCTCACATGATGAATCCGACCAATCGTTGTTCCTTTCTATACTTATCCAATCTTATGACTGCGGTTGTCGGGTTGGCACTTTCGAACTATGTTGTTTCTTGTTGCGTTATATACATCTTGCAGTCAAAACTTTCATGGTTTCAACGAAATTTGCAAACCGAAGAGCATCCTACAAATTGGGAGATGATTTGCATTTGAAACAAAAAATAATCTATGACTATATATTAGTATGAATACTATTCAAATAAATATCAAAACTTTCTCCATGAATACATATTAGTATGAATATTATTCAAATAAATATCAAAAATTTCACTTGGCCAATACTTAGCCAATTATCTGGACACCAGGCCCCGGGTTCACAGTATCCAACACCCATCTCCCATGTTCTGTCATATACATCTTGCAGCCAAAGAACTTTCATGGTCTACAGTTTATGCTTTTACTAGTGAGAACCCAGCCGGGGTTCAAAAACATTGGCATTAATAAACGAAAAAAATGGATTTCGACTATCAGATACTTAGCTCTTTTCCACTTTTATTTTTCCCATCCATTATCACTTTCTGGTTATATACTTAGCCGCCTTACTATGGTCGCGGGTTGCAGGGTTGGAGGGCTAATATATCTTCCTCTCCATGTATATCCTGACATGACGAATCTGACCGACAGTTTTCCCTTTCCATACTTAGTCAATTTTATGGTTGCGGTTGTCATCTTGGCGCATACGAACTCACCTTTTCTTCTTTTTGTCCATTATCGCTTTCTGGATATATACTTAGTCACCTTTCTATGATATCCATTTCCAGGGTTGGCAGGATGACATGTGTTCATCTCCATCTATATCCTCACATGACGAATCCGACCGATCGCTGATCCTTTCCATACTTAACCAATTTTATGGTTGTGGTTGTCGGGTTGGCTCTTACAAACTTGGTTGTTTATTGTTTCGTGATATACATCTTGAACTCAAAACATCTGTGATCTACAATTACACCGTGCGTTCCTCGTATACATTAACTTCATTCAAAGTATTTGTCATTGCCTTCCACCCCACAAACTTCGTGTCCTTCCTGATATACATTAACTGTGTTCTTACTAGTGACAATTGGACACACTGGTACAAAAGAATTGGCACCTGCTCCTCCTCCGTACACAAATTGACTACCAGACTACGACATCGTCCCCTCTTTCGTGTTACACATTATGCATTCAAATGTTCTGACCTATACAATTTGGTCGTCTGGGCCTTGCATCTTCTGGAAAAACCTTGTCACCCTATTTTGGATCCTTGCGTTGATGGGTTCACGAAAACTCCAACTCCTAGTCATTGTTTCCTGTTATGCCCATCCTTCTACTTCTTTCTAGATATGCAACACCAAAGGTTTAATACTAAAACGACATCATACAACAACTGTAAAAATCGTCATTAATAAGAAAAATTCTTGACAACCAACCATACCTACAGAACTTGTCTAGAAACATGCAAAGAAGATATTTTTAGGTAATGGAAAAGCTATTACAAATTTTAATATATTAGCGAAAGTAAGTCCCGACCAGCGTTTCTGTGTTCCATACTTGCACACTTTTTTTATTGCGGGTTTCTGGATTGATAGCCTCAAAATTGTGTTTTGAATTTTCCGTGAGCTGCAAACAGCGCCCGGAGTTCCACAATATACAATTTGTCTGCATGAATGTATAAAAAATCTTAATTCTCCTCTCCCCCCCCCCTCTATTATCCCTTTGTCATTCTATATTTAGTTGTAGCTATATGATCACAACCTCATGGATTCACAATTTGGCAACTCTTTATCTATATATTCACACCATGAGCTTGACCAACCACGGTCCCTTTCAATACTTAGCCAATTATTTGATCACTGGGCCCCAGGTTTGCGGTATCCAACACCCATGTCCCTTTTTCTGTCATATACATCTTGCACCCAAATAACTTTTTTGATCTGCAATTTATGCCTATACTAGTGATAACTCAGTAGGGGTTCGAAAGGGTTTGCATTAATAAGCGAACAGTAGATGTTCTTTTGTGAGATACTTAGCCCTTCTTCCCTTGTCTTCTTCTCGTGTATTATCGGTTTCTATTTATACACTTAGTCACCTTTCTATGATCACGGGTTCCAATGTTGGCGTGTTGACATATCTTCATCTCTATCTATATCCTCACATGACGAATCCGACCGACCATTGTTCCTTTTCATACTTAGCCAATTTTATGCTCACGGTTGTCGGTTTGGTTCTTTCGAACTCTGTTGCTTCTTGTTCCGTGATATACATCTTGCACTCAAGTATTTTGTGATCTACAATTCCATCGTGGACTCCTTAGTCCTTTTTCCCTTTTCTTCTTCCCATGTATTATTGCTTTCTGGTTATTTACTTAGTCGCCTTTCTATGATCATGGGTTCCAGCATTGGTGGGCCGACATATCTTCATCTTCGCCTATACCCTCATATGACGAATCTGACCGACCGTTGTTCCTTTCCATACTTAGCCAATTTTATGGCTGCAGTTGCCTGGTTGGCGCTTTCGAACTCTGTTGCTTCTTGTTCTGTGATTTGCGGTATCCATCATTATGTTCTTTGTTCGCGGTATCCAACACTTATGTACCTTGTTCCGACATATACATCTTTCACCCAAAGAACTTCTGTGATATGCAATTTATGCCTTCACTAGTGAGAACTCGACAGGGGTTCGAAAGGATTTGCATTAATAAATGAACAATGGATGTTCTTCTATTATATACTTAGCCCTTTTTCCCTTATCTTCTTCCCATGTATTATTGCCTAGTCCCCTTTCTATAATCGTGACATCTCCATCTATATCCTCACATGACGAATATGACCGATCGTTGTTCATTTCCATACTTAGCCAATTTTATGTCCGCGGTTATCGGGTTGGCGCTTTCGAGCTCTGTTGCTTCTTGTTCCATGATATACATCTTGCACTCAAAATTTCCGTGATCTACAATTCCACTACAGTCTCCTTAGTCCTTTTTCCCTTTTCTTCTTCCCGTCTACTATCGCTTTCTGTTTATTTACTTAGTGGCCTTTCTATGATCGTGGTTTCCACCATTGGCGGGCTGACATATCTCCATCTCTATCTATATCCTCACATGATGAATCCCACCCACCGTTGTTCCTTTCCATACTTAGCCAATTTTATAGCCGCATTTGTCGAGTTGGCACTTTCGAACTCTGTTGCTTCTTGTTCTGTGATATACATCGTGCACTCAAAACTTCCATGATCTACAATTCCACTGTTGACTCATCGAACTTGCAAGCTTCACTCTACCATGGCTCACAAATGTTTTAAATTATTTTTCATTTCCCGCCCTCCCCACTAACTTCCTGTCCTTCTGAATATACATTAGTTATGCTCTTACTAGTGACAACTTAGCCAATTTTATGCCTGCGGTTTCCGAGTTCGCACTTTTGAGCTCTGTTGCTTCTTGTTCCGTAATATACATCTTGCACTCAAAATTTTCGTGATCTACAATTCCACCACGGACTCCTTAGTCATTTTTCCCTTTTCTTATTCCCATTTATTATCGCTTTCTGGTTATTTACTTAGTGGCCTTTCTATGATCGCGGCTTCCAACATTGGCGGGCTGACATATATCCATCTCTGTCTATATCCTCACATGACGAATCCTACCCACCGTTGTTCTTTTCCATACTTAGCCAATTTTATCGTCGCGGTTGTCGGGTTGGCGCTTTCGAACTCTGTTGCTTCTTGTTCTGTGATATACATCGTGCACTCAAAACTTTTATGATCTACAATTCCACCACCGACTCCTCGAACTCATAAACTTCACTCTACCATGACTCACAAATGTTTCAAAGTATATGTCACTGCCTTCCATCCCCACTAACTTCCTGTCCTTCCTAATATACATTAGTTATGCTCTTACTAGTTACAACTTAGCTAATTTTATCCATACTTAGCCAATTTTATGCCTGCGGTTGCCGGGTTTGTGCTTTCGAGCTCTACTACTTCTTGTTTTGTGATATACATCTTGCACTCAAAATTTCCATGATCTACAATTCCACCGCAGACTCCTTAGTCCTTTTTCCCTTTTCTTCTTCCCATGTATTATCGTTTTCTGGTTATTTACATAGTGGCCTTTCTATGATCTCGGCTTCCAGTATTGGCAGGTTGACATATCTCCATCTCCGTCTATATCCTCACATGACAAATCCCTCCCACCGCTGTTCCTTTCCATACTTAGCCAATTTTATCATCGTGGTTGTCTGCTTGGCGCTTTTGAACTCTATTGCTTCTTGTTCTGTGATATACATCATGCACTCAAAACTTTTTTGATCTACGATTCCACCGCCGACTCCCCGAACTTGCAAACTTCACTCTACCAAGGCTCACAAATGTTTCAAAGTATCTGTCGTTGCCTTCCATCCCCATAAATGTACTAGTGACAACTAGACACACTGGTATGAAATAGTTGGCATCAAACTGTCCGCAATATACAAATTGACTACCGGATTTTGACATCGTTCGCTCTTCCATGTTACAAATTATGCATTCAAATGTTTCGAGCGATACAATTTGAACGTTGGGGCCTCACATCTTCTGGAGAGACCTTGTCATCCTATTTTTTATCCTCGTGTTGATGGGTTCACGAAATCTCCAATTCTTGGACACTATTTCGGGTTGGCGCTTTCGAACTCTGCTCATTCTTGTTCTATGATATACATCTTGCACTCAAAATTTTTGTTATCTACAATTCCACCTCGAACTCAGCCCTTTTTCCCTTTTCTTCTTCCCGTGTGTTATCGCCTTCTGGTTATGTACTTAGTCTCCTTTCTATGATCGTGGGTTCCAACCTTGGTGGGTTGACATATCTTCATTTCCATCTATATCCTCACATGACAAATCTGACCAACCGTTGTTCCTTTCCATACTTAGCCAATTTTATGGTCGCGCTTGCTGGGTTGGCACTTTCGAACTCTGTTACTTTTTGTTCCGTGATATACATCTTGCACTCAAAACTTTTGTGATCTACAATTCGACCATAGACTCCTTGAACTCGCAAGCTTCACTCTACCATGGTTCACAAATGTTTTGAAGTATCTATCGCTGCCTTGTATCCCCAGTAACTTCATGTCGTTCATAATATGCATTGCTTGTGCTCTTACTAGTGACAACTGAACACACTGGCATGAAACAACTGGTATCTAGCCCTCCGCAATATACAAATTGACTACCGGGTTCCGACATCATCCCCTCTTCTGTCTTACAGATTATGCATTCAAATGTTCGGAGCAATACAATTTGACCATCGGGGCCTCGTGTCTTTTGGGGAATCCTTGTCACCCTATTTTGTATCCTCATGTTGACGTGTTCAGGAAATCTCCAATTCTTAGTCATTGTTTCAGGTTGCTACTTTCGAACTATGTTGCTTCTTATTCTGTGATATACATCTTGTACTCAAAATTTTAGTGATCTACAATTCCATCGCGGAATCCTTAGCCCTTTTTCCCTTTTCTTCTTCCCGTGTTTTATCGCTTTCTGGTTATATACTTAGTTGCCTTTCTATGATCGCGGGTTCCAGCATTGGCGGTCTGACATATTTTATCTCCATCTATATTCTCACATGACGAATCCGACTAACCATTGTTTCATTCCATACTTAGCCAATTTTATGGCCGCGGTTGTCGGGTTGGCGGTTTCAAACTCTCTTGCTTCTTGTTTTGTGATGTACATCTCGCACTCAAAACTTCTATGATCTACAATTCCACTGCAGACTCCTCAAACTCGCAAGCTTTACTCTACGACGGTTCACAAATGTTTCAAAGTATCTTTCGTTTCCTTCCATCCCCACTAACTTCTTGTCCTTCCTAATATGCATTGGTTATGCTCTTACTAGTGACAATTGCACACACTGCTACGAAATAGTTGGCATCTAGCCATTCACAATATACAAATTGACTATCAGGTTCCAACATTGTCCCCTCTTCCGTGTTACAGAAAATGCATTCAAATGTTTCGAGCGATACAATTTGACCGTCAGGGCCTCACACCTTCTAGGGAGACCTTGTCAACCTATTTTGGATCCTCATGTTGACGACTTCACAAAATCTCCAATTCTTAGTCATTGTTTCGGGTTGGCGCATTCAAACTTTGCTGCTTCTTGTTCTGTGATATACATCTTGCACTCAAAATTTTTGTGATTTACAATTCCACTGCGGACACCTTAGTCCTTTTTCCCTTTTCTTCTTCCCATGTATTATCTCTTTGTGGTTATATACTTAGTCTCCTTTCTATGATCGCGGGTTCCAACGTTGGCGGGCTGACATATCTTCATCTCCATATATATCCTCACATGCCGAATTCGACTGACCGTTGTTCCTATCCATACTTAGCCAATTTTATGGCTGCGGTTTCCGGGTTGGCGCTTTCAAACTTTTTTTCTTCTTGATATGTGATATACATCGTGCACTCAAAACTTCTGTGATTTACAATTCCATCGCAGACTTCTCTAACTTGCAAGCTTCACTCTACCACGGCTCACAAATGTTTCAAAGTATTTTTCGTTGCCTTCCATCCCCACTAACTTGTTGTCCTTCCTGACATAAATTAGTTATGCTCTTACTAGTGATATACAAATTGCCCTCTAGACTATCCTATCATACCCTCTTTGGTGTTACGCGTATTTCACTCAAAAATTTCTGACACATACAATTTGACCCTCGCCCCCTCACCTCCAACGGTTCTACCTCGTAACACTATTTTGAAGCTGATTTTTCCCATCCCCGCGACCTCCGTACTTATTTCTTAGTATGCAATTAGAAACCTTTCATGCTAATAGATGACCATGTAGGAGACATCAACATTTTCATTAATGAGCGAAACGCTCAAGGAGATCTCCCATTATTACGCATTAAACCAAGATCTGCGGAGAGTTATATTATCATTTCTGATTGTTCATCTCAAACACATGTTGTCACGTTGGCTCGTTCAATATATCTACAATGCTTGATCTCTCATTTCCGTATCCGCCATGTTCGCATTTCTATGTATGCAATTACTAGTGTTTAATGTTAACAACGCATCATGCAACGGCCGTCGAAATTGTCATTAATGAACGAAAGTCTCAAGGAGATCTCCCATTCACATGCATTGGACCAAGATTTGTGCAGTGTTATGTTATCCCTTCCAACTTTTCATTTCATTCATCGTCTGGAGCAAACAAACGTTCTTGTAGACTTATGGCAGTAGGTCGACAATATTTTTGTGGAGATACAGTAAATATCTTCGGACATCAGGACCATAACTTCCAGTGGTCCCAGGCATACTTTTACTATTCATCTCATTCCACCCAGAACGAAATGATTTGGACCTCTGGAATCGCTCGTGCAGACTGCGTCCCTGAGGTTTTTGACTGTAAGGAGGTGGTCTCTTGGTGCGTCGAAAAATATATTCCAAGCCAAAGAATTATTCCATTGCGTGACAATTCTCCTATTTCTTTGTCACCTCAGGTCTTCTGCAAGATGTTAAAATTGTCAGAGCCAACATTGACCTTCAGAGGACAATACTGCAAGCAGTTCCTAGAAAAACATGATAATGGGTTGGACATCTTATTCGTGTTCCTCGAAGACCCGACGACAGTTCCTGAAGATATCACAAAGTTGCAGGTAAGTTCCTTTAGAAATCCATTTCGGGAAATTGCTTGGTTGTTTACAAGAATAATGGGACAGGCATCCACGACAAACATTTCTCATATAATTATTTATATTTTATACTTCACGGTCAAGGAACAATTCATTTTCGATTGGGGGA
>JASDQU010195461.1:0-19741 GCA_032191745.1 Picea mariana | reverse complement strand
GTTAGAGGATAAGTTCTATGATCTCAACTTTTAATCCATCTAATACCTTGACTCAGAAAAGATTAGAATGATGCAACATTGATCAATATAACAAATGGATGCATATCAGAATAATCACACCTGGGTTGTATCATTCCTCTGAATGTGTTGGATCTATGGCAAGAGATCCCTTCTCCTGCAAATAATCTTTAAAGTTTAACCATTTAAACATATGTGAGTACATACCTCTGATAGCATTTGCAGGTGGTGGCACCATCTGGCAACAGCGGTAATCATTACCAACTCTTTAAAAACTTCAAGGGTAACTGCAACTGGTAGTACAGCTGCAACTGCAACTGGTACGGCATCTGCAATTGGTTCTGAGACTGCAACTGCAACTGCAACTTAGGGTTTTATGAGGAAACCCTAATTTTTCAAACTTTGAATTTTGAAATTCTGATCCAGGGGATAGATGCGCTGAGCTGAGGCGAGTAAGCTGGTGCAGTCAGAATTTCGAAAATCCAACTTTTACCCTCTCAAACTTGATCTACGGATTTCTGGACTAGTGCGTCTGGTTTTCTGGTACTTTTGGTACTCTCGTACTTCTGGTACTTCTGGTACTCTGGTTTTCTGGTTTTCTGGTGGTTTGTGAAAACTAGGGTTTCACTTTCCGAGAGATCTAGCCACTGAAAAGGTGCACTGAGAGTGCCAAAGTAATCCTTCGGGGAGGGCGCACTTTTCTGGGTGGTTTTAGGGCTGAAAAGCTTCACCATCAAAAATCCCTAATTTGCATGTACGGCATCAGTGACGTCTTTCACTTTTCTCTTATGAAAGATGCTCTCTTCAGCTTGGCTATGATACCATGTTAATGTTTAAGCCACTATTATAGTTCTTTGCATTTCAATAGATAACAATAGCATAACACAAGATCAGTGAGAAATACACAATCACAAGAGACACAGCATTTATCCTGGGAAACCGTCTACAGGAAGAAAACCTAGCAAAACTTCCTTATTATAGATAGCCAATACAATGCCAAGAGATAACTCAAGCTAATATGGAAGATCCTCTCCCAAAGCCACTCTCTCTCTCTCTTCTCCAACTGCAATTCTAAAACTTGTCTCTCAATGAGCAAGTGAGGTGTGTGTCTAAGTGAGGCGCTAGCCTCCTTATTTATACAAATCTGGCACGTGTGAAGTGTCTCTTCACTGGCAGGGCCGACTTCTCAAACTGGGTGGTTATAACCACCTTTATTATATTTTGAGGCCTCTTGATATATTCTGGGGCCGACTTCTTCTTTTGTCTTTTACAATTACATTATGACCAATCTGCAAAAGGGGATTTGGTCCTTTTACAATAACCGACATGATCAATCCACAATGGGGATTGATCCAATGAATAATATATCAAATAATAAGAATACACTTTGTAGTTACATTATTTCAACAAGTAGTGCACACTCTACGGTCTCTCTAAAAGGGATTAACCTTCACAACAATCAACCCCTGACCCACCAACAACTTGTTGATGACAACTTGTTCATGGCCTCTCCCTCCGTACAAGAAGTTATCTCTCTGCTTGGCATCCTCAACACTTTCTCCAAAGCCTTTGGAGCCTCTGTTAACCTAGATAAATCCCACATCTTTTTTAACACCCCTCCCACTACTCAAAGGAGCATTCCCAGAACTTTAGGTTTCAGCATCTCCTCCCTCCCCTCAAAGTACCTGGGTGCCCACTTGATCGACTCATCCCTCAAACACTCCTCCCGGAAGGAACTTATTGACAAAATGACACAGAAGCTTTCTTCCTGGACCTTTCAGTCCCTCAATCTGGCAAGGCAACTTGTTCTCATCAAAGTTGTTCTTCAAACTATGCCTTTGTACCTCTTCTCAGTTCTTGTTGCCCCTAGATGGGTTCTCAAGTCTATCAGGAAAATTCAGCATGTCTTCCTCTGGGGTGGAGACAACAACATTCCCAAATGGGCTTTGGTCAAATGGGATAAAATATGCTTGTCCAAATCCATGGGGGGTTTGGGACTAAGAGATCCCGCCAAGAGCAATGAAATCCTCAATGCGAAAACTTGGTGGAACTAGGTTTCAAATAGTTCAAGTATATGGGCACAATTAAGGAACAGGAAATATGCAACTGACTGGGATCCTCATAATCTAATTCGCTTAACTCAGAGCACTCAAGGCTCTCTCATCTGGAACTCAGCGAAGCTTCAGCGAGATCTCATCCAACAGCATAGTTTTTGGGAGATCTGTGACAATGCCTATGCCAATTTCTGGACAGACTCATGGCAGCAACTTCCGAGTCTAGAAAGATTGCACAACCTCCCCCCCCCAGGCTACTCTTCCACTCTTGGGAGAACCAAAAGTCAGGGATCTTTGGTAGGCAGCTAACCAGCAAAATTACAGGAAATGGAAATCTCTACAGGACCAACATTTACAACTGCCGAAAGAAATAATCCGGAGTATCGAGTAGGATCTGCAAAAGCGCAAAATCTGCATCTGCCAGGACCCTGACAAACTCAAATGGGGGTAACTCCCAAAAGGAATCTTCACAGTCAAAGAAGCCTATCACCTCCTTATTCCTACTCCGCCAGAACCAGTGGATCCTCACTGGTCCAAACTTTGGAATCTCAGAACGTGGCCCAAGATATCAATCTTCCTCTGGTTGGTTCTACACAAACGCATCTTGACTTGGGAGAACATTCTTAAAAGAGGCTTCTCTGGTCCTTCTCGCTACACCCTATGTCTAAGCCATCAGGAAACCATCGATCACCTCCTAGACAGTTTCCCTATCTCTAGTCAACTTTGGGACAACGTAGTTGTCTTATGTAGAAGATCCAACCGTGTTCGCGAAGACATAGACCAAACTCTAAAAACTTGGGTTGATGATCCTTATAACAATCCTATTCTCAATCACCTTTGGCAACTCATCCCAGGTTTCAGCATTTGGAATATATGGAAGGAGTGCAATCAGCAGATTTTTAAAAGCACTTCATTCTCCGAAGACCTCCTTTGAACGACTTGCAGAAAACAACTTGTGGAAATTATTCATCTCCTCCCATGGACTGAACAAGACTTCAAAGCACCCCCAAATGAGGCTACAAGCTTACATCACTAGGGCATCTCTCTCGCTCCTCAAGTGGGGTCCACTGCTCAAAAGCCCAACCCCCCCTCCAGTCCGGATCTCTGGAGTTGTCCCCCTTTGGGCTTCCTCAAACTCAATTTCAATGGGGCTTCCAAGGGTAATCCAGGGCCTGCTGATTTCGGTGGAGTCTTCATAAACAATTCAGGAAAAATCCTCGGACTTTTCTATGGAGCCATAGGTCACGACAACAACAATGCGGCAAAACTCTCACGTCTACTCTATGGTCTTCAAATAGAAAAACAAAGGGCTCTCTTTCCTCTTATAATTGAACGTGACTCAACTCATTATCTCTTTGGCTATGACACTCTAAAATGGATCTCAGAGAGCCAAGGTTTCTCCAAGCTGGAGATTGGACCAAGTGTTACAAAAACTTGCTCTTCTTCTAGCTCCCCTGGCCTCCATCACTTTCCAACATGTCAAATGTAAAGCCAATTCCCTTGCAATTAAGATCGCGAATGTAGGAATCACTAAGAAGTTGGATCTACAGGACTGAGCTTTCGATGATCTTCCAATCCATTCTCTCAAGCAAGATTGTGTCAAACTTGCACTAAGAGATTTTCTTGGCCTGGATGTGAATGCTTGTGTGGTACACCTAGCCTCCACTCACGTCGCCTCCAGCGCCCAAATCGATGGCCACCTGGCTCCCGCTCCTCTCACACTCCATGTGAATTAACTCTGTGAACTGCTTGAGGCCCCGAGCATTAACTTCGCCAGCCATTACAGCCATGCTTTAGGTGCAACGAGGTACAATGGCATTGGGTTTGGCTCTACAAATGGTGTGGGCATTGATTGCCCAAAGCTCTTTCCTTTTCCACCCGGGGAACCTCCACTCCCGGCGCATTCAGTACAGACCTTAGCATGCGCTTCTGCTCGGTGGAATTCCTCTTGACACACAGAGCTCCTCTGGCTGGTCTTCTCTTGCCAACTCTGTCAGTCTGACCCTGCTTCTGATTCAGTCCTGCAGTGGCAGCTACCAGCTCAGCAGGGTATCGTGGCCTTCTCCTAAGCTTCCCCACAGGTCGATCCTGGTTCCTGCAGTGCCCAGACACATGCATGTTATCCCCTGCCTGGAGATGGGAGGTTGTGGAGGCAGAGCGACTGGTGCCCATTCTCATCCTATCGTGGTCAGTCGGAAAGGCTACGATCGTTCGATACCGAGCTCTACCGGGCAAATGTTGGATGACTGGGAGGAAATGGCCAGCTTCCATCCCGCAACCCAGCGCACCCAAAGATGTCGAAGAAGCTATTGGACAGTAAAAAATCTCCTGGCCTGCTCCCATCTTAGTCTTCCTAGTGTGTTTGTTCAGAGTCCCTCCAACTCACCATGTTCTCCTACAACCCACTCACCGTCCTCAGATGGCCAGCACAACAGCTTCGCCCCTTAAGATACTAATTGCATGCAGACAACAGAGGCTCAGCTAGTCATGCAGGGTGCACAGGCGGGTGAAGTCCAGAATTTCCCCCCCATGCAGAAAGTCCAGCACAGTGATTTTCCACCCTCGTCCTCCTTCACCAAGTGTACAGGACTGCCCACCAAGGAAGCGTAATCTAGCTCCACCAACTCCTCTAGTGACAACGACTTCGCCGGGTGCCCAATGGTAGAAGAAACCCCCCTGGAGGTCTTCCTGCTTAATTTTCTTGCTCTTGTCAGTTTCCAGGTCTCTTACATTTTGTTTAGTCATAGTTTTTATGACATGTCAAACATAGCAAAGACTTGTGGTTTCTTTTGAGAGCCTAGTTTCCCTCTATGGGCAGGCCAGTTTTCCAACTTTTGATTGACTAGCTTCCTAATAAGGGCAGGCTCAATCTTTAGAACTAATAGTCTATCTCTTTGGATGTCTCATTCTCAGTCCACCCTGGATCTCTTGATTGTACTATTATTGTATTTCTAATGGAATAGATCGGGAATTTACGAAAAAAAAAAATAGAAGACCATCTCATTTTCATTTTTCATCAATAATCTTCTCACCATTTGTGAGAGAACAAGTCTGAAATTTTCGCTATATTGGGGTCACTAGCTTCTCTCTCTCGTGCGCTATCTTTGGAAGGTCAAATAATGGATGTTCTTTGTTGATTTTTGGATGTTCTCGTAGCTAGGGCTAGACTCCTAAAGCCCTAAAGTGCTAGCACTTTAGGATTTTGGCCCTAGACTCTTGAATCTTGATTGTGACCTAGTTGAAGTACTAAAGAAGGGAGAAAAGGTTGCTAGAGCCCAAAAGTGCTTGCACTCTAGCAATCCTTCTCCATGAGGCTTGTTATCGCACAAGTTGTAGGTTGGGCAAAGCCCAACCCAACCACCAAATGGCGACAACTAAGAGAACACCTACTCACTGTCACCTTAGATAGGTATTTTTGTCACTTTAGAGGTGAAGTGATCACCTCAAGGGGGCAATCCCGGTGACCCTAGGGGGAAAAGAGACCAAAAGTGAGATGATGAGATGAATGCCCCTATAGGTCAAGTTGTTGTGTGGAAAATAGCTTTGATGGCACCTCTCGGTGGTGCGCAATGGTTGCCAAGAAGTGTGAGAACCTACAAAGGGTGATTGTACCTACCCTAGACACAAGAAAAGCCAAGTAGGCATGTAATATATTAGGTGGACAAGTAAGTTAAGCTTTATGTCCCTAATTGCAGCAGTAAACAGAGCCATATATCAGCAAATGAAAGATTGTTAGAGCTGCTAAAAGAACGATGCTAAAAGTCTATCAAATGATGCAAGAGAAAATTTAGCAAAACACTAGTACAACTCAAGTGTAAAAGCATAAGACTTTAGCATCAATGTAAGGCTATTATAGACAAGTATTGCAGATATATATTTGCAGCCTTACGGATGTAGCAAACAAATTGTTACAGAAAAAAAATCAGCCACCAAAAATCACAAGTAATCCACCCAAAAGATGCACTGATACTAGTAGATTATAGGGGTAAATTATTAGCAATTTTTCACAGTTGAACTATGAGTTATTTAGAGATTTGTTTAGGGTTTGCTACAGCCCTAATGGTTGTAGCTTTGTTTTAATACATGTAACAACCCAAATCGATTTCAGATGAAGAGGTTGCAGACCATGTTGGCACAAAGACAAAATCTCAGTGCTGTGGGTGGTTAAGCCCACGTTTCAATATTGAAACCGGGCTCTGATAATGTGTAAGGTCTTTCATACAAAGCCTCAAAAATAAAATAAATAAAAATCTATTCATCTTCTTACAAAATAAATTCAATTTAGTTCAAGATTTTCCTTTCATGATTTTCTTTACAGCAGCATAATAATCAACAGCAGCATAGTAATAAACAGCAGCATAATAACAGCATAAAATACACAAAATACGTACCTCTACCTGTAGATTAGTTGATTTAGTCCCTAATTCTTTTGTTCTTGAGTTTGTCCAACTGACTAACTGAATATTAACCTCCCAGCCAACTAGGAACAGCCTCTCCGGCTCCCTAGCTCTAGGAATCCTTGCGGTTTCTTGGCCCCCGAGCCCAAAATTCCCAACGACAGCAGTGCCCTACGAGAGTTTCCAAAATAATCTGTCCTCCCCATTTTCCTCCTCCTCCTTCACCTCTTCCAAAAATTTCCAATGCAAAAATGAGACCCCCCTCTAATTCCCCTCCTCTCTTCCTTTCCTCTCCTCTCATTCAATTACCCAATGACCTTATCCCCCTCATAAATTCCCAACAGCCTTATCCCCCCATTAATTACTTCACCCACCTTTTAATAATAAAATAATAAAAGTCTCATTTAATATATTTTAATAGTTAATAAAATTTAAATTAAAAACTATGATAAAAATTAATCAATTTGGGTTGTTACAATACAACAGCAAGAAATCCTTCACAAAACAAAGCGCCTTAGAGGCCTTAGTGAGCTTTAAGCACATAGACTAGATTCCAAATTAGACAATTTCAATATCTCGTGATTTCACGTATCCTAATGCAATGATTTTGTTTCTCCAATGCAAGGAGATTAGTTCCTTTAGTTATTGGGTTGTGGAGTCATAAAATCTAAAGAGCTAGTTGAGCTACTTCCTTGGGGGTATAATCCCTTTTACTCCCCAAGGAAAGCTAAACTAGCTAGGAAAAACCCTAGGAGGGTGTAAACCCTTTTACTCCTAGTATTCCTTTATGCAACAAGTTATTTCAAGACAAAATGATGGGCTTAGTGAGGTTGTATGCCCTTATACTCCCCAAAAGCTTAGCTAATTAACCTTGCAACCAAGAAGCAATAACAAGAGAGATTCCTACCTAGCCCAACCATTAACAAGATAAACCTCTTTCTGACCAAGAAAATCCACCATAAAGCAAGAAATAAGCCTCCACAAGAGATAGCGCATCATCATCCATCAAATAGCCAAAGATAAACCATTACAAGAGCAAGTGACAAGAGAGATATGCAAAATTTCCCAAGTAGGGCACAAATTTTAGCTACGTCTGTTATGATCCAAATGAGATACAAATGATCTCTATTTATACAAAATGTCCTAAACATAGTTTGTCCACATAATTTAGAGTAAACCACAAGATAAGTGGTCAACAGCCCTAATCTTGCCCCTTTACAAAAATAATATTAAATAATTCATAATTTGCACATAGAGAAACCCTAAAGGGCAAGATGTCACCCCTTTAGGGCAACCTTTAGGCCCCTCCGTGGTTTTTGGCAAGTCGTTGAGATTGTAGAAGGGACGTTGGGCTTCCAAAAGCCATCTTCCAAAGCTCTAGGACCTCTCTCCACTAAATCAAGGTGCCAATCCTCATCAAAGTGCCAAGTGTCACATCACCACCACATCCTAGCCCATGTGTAACGTCAAGCTCCAAGAAGGTGACATTTTGCCTCTTTCAAGCAAATCATTTGGGTGGTAGGGTCTAGGTTAGGTCCTCCATGATGTCAACTAAGCCTCTAAAGGCATGTCTTCGTGATCCAACATGTGGGCCCTTGGTATCCAACCTGTGGGCTTCAAGCCCCACGGAAGCCCAAGCTAGGCTAGTTCCTCCAAAACTGTCCACCAACTAGGTCCTGCAAAGACAAATGGATGTGCCCTCCAAGGATCTCAAGTCAAAGCATCATGATGAGTAAATCAAATCAATAAAAGAGCCATCTAAGCAAGTACATCCAAACCACCTCATCAAAATAAATTGATTCTCAAAGACCCTATGCAATTTGCCAAGTTTCAGTATGGGAGGGTTAACAAAACGACCTATTGGGTGAATCGTACCTCAAGTTTAGGGGTGTTTCCTGAGGGGACCTCCTTCTAAGTCATGTGGATGACGTGTCATGTATGAGGGGGAGACTTTTGGGCATGGGGTTCATGACATACAAGGGGTTGTAGTGTCTCACTTATGGGTGTCTTTGTAGAGGGTGTGTTGCACCTTCGTTTTCAATGCAACCTTTTTCCAAGCCCATTTGTTGCATTTTATTCTTTTAGGATGCTTCCAGGTTGAAGCCAAGGTGGGGCTTCTACCTAAGCATGAAAAATTGTGCCCACCTTGACTCTACCCTAGTCACATCATGCTTCCCCAAGTTGGAAACATGTGTGGGGCTTCTACCTAAGCAATAAAAACAGTTCCCACACACGCTCCTCCCTGGTTGGCATTTTGTAATTAGTCATTCTTTTACGGGTCCCATTAGTTTTTTATGAGAGACATTTCATTGTCCTCGAGATCCCTAGGCGAGCATCTAGAAGGTTAATGGTTTGGCTTTTATTTTTTGCCAGCCACAAGCCTTTGGGCGTTCATCCCCTTCTTCCCATGAAGTGAGGGACAACCCCTTCTTGGGTCGATACACCCGAAAAACCCAAAAGATGAGGAGATCAGGGGATGAAGTGTGGAAACTCACAAGTATGGTCAGGAATGGCATGATGATTCGTCGAAAGGACCTCCCAGTAGCATACCTATCCCTAAAGGTGACCCACTTACTAGGGCACAATGTCAACCACCAAAGTGAAACAGGGCAAAGAGCATAATGTCCAAGCAAATGTTACATGATCAAAAGCAATAAAAGATGTAACAAACTCAAATGCCTCAAATATTGAAATGACACTCACCATAATCCCTAACTTGTACCTCATGGATCAAGACCCAATGTCTTCTGGAGGCCAATTGATGTGGTGGATACCGTCGTGATCAACCTGGAGCAGTGGTGGTGAGGTGGGTCTCTATCTGTGCAAGTGGAAATTGTTGGTCAAGTTGTCTCTCGATACTCCACGTCTGCAACCTGAGGGCCTCAAGACATCATCTCCTTAGTTATCCCTAGGAGTTGGGGATAACATCTAGCTCCTACTTGGGGACATGTGCTCGTCGTAGAGTGCATGAGAACCGCAACCTCTCCTAGTAGACTTGTGCCTAAACTGAAACATCACATTGTAAAATCTAGGGTGGTTCTATCACCCTTCGTCCATATAGATCAAAACCAAAAATGAAACTAATCTAGAAAAGAAAATTTTAGCATTTTTTCAAAATTCTAAGCTAAACATGAAATCAATATACAAGTAGAGCAAAATGAAATATGAAACGCAACTAAACTATCATGAGCAATCAATATGCAAATGCAAGAAATCAAAACGACCTATCTACTTACCTAGGGCCCTGGTCCCTGAAGATTAGGTTATTAAATGTTAGGTGAAGTCGTTTCAGCTGACCATCTCATCAAGGTATCTCCCCTTGTGCTTAATCATGTAATAAAACAAAGATAAGTCAAGCACATAACAATCATGATCATAAATAGACATATAATCAATCATGAAATGAAGCTCATGGAGATGGGTGGGAGGGAGGAAATCCTGCTGGAAAGAACATCAACAAGCCTGATTGACACATCTCTGAACGGAACTATCGTATGCAGACAATGGTTCATCTTCATCTGCGCACAAATATCCATTGCTTGTCGAAGATTGAGAGGAGATGACAGATCGGAAGAAAATTGCATGGCTTCCCGAAGAAGAAGATAACAAGTAAGGGGCATCCTCATGTCAAGAGGGAGAAAAGCATTGCCTCTTCATCTGGGAGACCTTGTAAAAATCCTCAAGATGAAAATACTTTTTCTTTGCAGAGTGAGCCTTTAATTGCTCTAGAATGGCCACGTCCTGATGTTCATCTAAAATTGAGGTCGAATGCGGTTGGGAGTCCTCACAAAACAAGTCTGCATCCTCAAAAGGATCTACATCACAACTCCCAAGGGACGACTGAAAATCACCCTGACGACGTTGTGACATGTCATCCTCGAATGGATGGAACAAATCTGTAACCATGTAATCATGAGGCTGCCAAATATCCGAATCATACATGTATGGAAAACAATCCTCTAAGATGACAACTCAACCCCCTTTTCCTGAGAGCTACCCTCAATGTCATAAATGTTGATGTTGTTGGTAGCTGTGGGAGGTATTCACCTCCAAGAGACCTCCTACAAATGATATCTTGAGTAGAGAAAACCCCAATCACTTGCATTGAGAGATAAGAGTACAAGTCGGCCCTATTGAGTAAAGACTAATTTATATCAAGTTATAAATTAACTTGTATGCAATTTGTACAAGTCGGCCTTATGTGAAAAGACACTTCACCTCATTATATTGGACCTATATATATAAGTGTACCCCATCATCATTTTGAACACAACCAATCGGCCTCCTAACACATCTGAGGCAGCCGCAGGAGTACTAGTCTGAGGCAGCAAAATTCGGCCTGATCTGAGGCATTTTTGAGACAGCAAATTGGGCACATCTGTAACAACATATATCTTTGTATTTGGTTGACTTTCTCTTGGATATCATTCTGTAGCAGGTCTCCTTCTCTGTTCGGAGGTGGCACTTGAGGATGCCTATGGTTGGGTGGTGATGAAGAGCATTACCTATGGTCAAACGAGCAAACCCATTGTGTAATCTATGTATGGTTAATCTTCTTGAGATCCTAGTTAGCCTACTGCATTTATAAACTAGTCTAGAATTTAAAATTCAACATGGTATCAGAGCGGTTCCTATAAGATGACCATTGCACAGCAGTTAAGGGTTGTTGGGGCCCAAATTGCAGGCACAAAAGAAGGGGTCGAGCCTCCTTAACAAACCTGTAATGAAATCTAAAGTTGGCATCTTTGAAAACAAATCTAAGGCAAGTACCAATTGCAAGTCCGAACTATTTGAGGACACCTTAACCGCAGGTCCGAGCCCAGTTCTATGGGTTGTCTTATCACAGGTCCGAGCCACAGTCTGAGAGAGTATTGGTGCAGGTCTGAGCCCTGTTTTGTGGGCATACTAGCAGCAGGTCTGAGCGGAGATAGAGGCTGAGTCTTCAACAATTAGAGGGCAGTCTTCTAGGCCGAGTTTGGACAAACTTTCGAACAACAGTTAGACTAAGTTTGGACAACTTCAAGGACCAGTTTCAAGAGTAAAATTAACACAAGGTTCATGAGTATACTTGAGCATTTTTTAGGCTACTCATTTGTGGATGAAGTTGCACCAGAACCAAAAAATGCTACAATTTTAGAGGTATGCACTTGTATATATATATATTTTAAATTGTATCATTATCATAAGGGTGCTTGCAGGAGGAGGGAGCTTTTTGCTGTAATTGTGGATCCAGAGGGATCTCAATGCACTCAGAGGAGCAACACACTCTCCCTGGGTCCCTAGAAGAGAAGACTCCAAGTTTGATTGTTTCAATTATCATGCTTGTAACCTACACTTATAGTATATCTGACTTGCTATATTACAAGTAGTTCTTGTAGCTATGATAGCAATCTTTAAGTTGCTTTGAAGTCATGATACTAGAGATGTACTTGTTGATCTCCCCTCTAGGAGATATATTTTTTTCTTTTGTTTTCTTGTTCCTGGCAGATTATCTTCCATGGAGGTTGCCATGGAGATGTTGTTTCTTTTTCCTTTGTTTTTTTTCATGTTCAGGGCAGGTTACAACTAAGACAAGTCACTAGTGATAGCCCTGAGAGAGAGCCGTCGTGACGGTCGCAGAAGGCAACATATTAGATGGTCTCTAGTTTGAGACATGAAGCAGTCTCACCAGACAAGGAGTTTATATGGATTGACAAGTTTTACCAGTCTGAATCTTGTCACATAATTCCATCAGTTTGAGCAAGTGATAACATAGGAGACTTGCAAAGCTCTTCCCGCCCTGGGGAAGATGGTGTCAGGACTTCCATATCTTCGTGTAGAGCATGATGGCATTCATAGAGCTTGTGAGGTCATTTCCGAACAGTGAAAGCAAATCCAAGGGGTTCTTATGCAACCAGATTTGTGTGGACCCATGACAGTTATTTCCTTTGAAGAGAAGATAGCCTTCTGGAGATCTAGAGGATCTCACATGAAGATTGACAGTGAGATGCAGGAGGAGATGATGACTTCTCCCCCCTCACCCTTCAGCATTTCAGAGGGAGCTAGTTGAGCCCGTCGATCTAGATGAACTAGTTGATATTCCTAGAGATATTGCAATAGGCCGAAGAGGCACGCATGGGCTCATCAAACTCTGTAAGAGGCAAAAGGACATGCAGCTCCCATGGTACTTTCCGAGAAAGCCAGAGACCTCAAAGACATTTGGGCTATGCTGCAGCTATGAGCCACATCATTGATTCTTGAGACTTCCTGTTGTGAGGAAGCCTCCAGTTAACAGATATGGAAAGAAGTTATGATGAAGGAATATCAGTCCATCGTAAAGAATGATGTGTGGAATATTGTTCCGAGACCGTAAGGCAAATCTATGGTGACTTCCAAGTGGATCTATAAAGATCAAACGTACAGCTGATGGGAGCATCGAGAAGCACAACATGAGATTTGTTGCCAGAGGTTTCTCTCCGGTGGAGGGAATAGAATATGAGGAGACATTTGCTCCTATTGCTCGATATATTCCCATCCAGACGATCATTGCCCTTGCAATAGCCATGGGACGGAGATTACATCAGGTGGATGGGAAGACAGCCTTTCTCAATGAAGAAATTGAGAAAGAAGTGTACATCGAGCAGCCAGTTGGTTTTGTGATACATGAGAAGGAGTCTCATGTGTGCAAATCATGATACCTCGAGCTTGGTATACGAGGATTGATGGATATGGCCTAAGATATGTCTATACCGTGAGTACCACAGAAATAGATAGTATTGTGGACGACAGTGCGCGAAGCAATGTGGCTTCACAAGCTCTTTGCAGACTTGATTGGTCAATGATATCATTATGTTGGAGACATGATGGAGAGAGAGATAGTACATGTGCAATACTTTCCTAAAGAAGACCAGATTGCAGATGATCTCATGAAGCTTCTTACCAGGACGAAGTTCGAGTACTTCCGTGAGAGACTTGGCATGATGCCTCCCTCATTGAGGGGGAGGGATGATGATTGCAGCTTCCTGAGACATTCTGCAAATCGTACTCCTTTGGACTGAGTTGAGTTGATCTGTGAGGACACCTATGTGATAGGTGAGATCGGACTCCTATGGACTTAGTTGAGTTGATCTATGAGATGATTCATACTCCTCTAGACTGAGTTGAGTTGACTTGCATTTGCTCTCCTGTCATACTCCTCTGGACTGAGTTGAGTTGACTTGACATGGCTCTCCAGTTCGTACTCTTATGGACTTAGTCGTGTTGATCTGTGAGAGTGATGTCCCTAGTGGTTGAGCACTAGAGGACACGTCATGAGGAGTGGACCCATGACATCACACTATGGGATAGACCCTAGTGTTTCTAGAGGGAGGAGCCTCTAGAGGTCCACATGGGATGAGCCATGTGTTGACGTGTTCACATGGGATGAGCCATGTGTGACGTAACCTTGAGGTCAAGCTCAAGTGGTTGAGGTATCCAAGCAGTTGGAAGGATATTCCACTGGCCAGCAACCCTTAGGGGTTGGGAATATCCATCTGGGTTGGTGCCCAACAACTCTTGGAGACCAGATGGTCATATGGTTGGGAGAATATTCACCTGGGTTGGTGCCCAGCAACCCTAACAGGTTGGGAGAATATTCATCTAGGTTAGTGCCCAACAACCCTTGGAGACCATTGTTCCTTGATGAGATATGTCATGTGGTGATGAGGCCCTTGACAATGGCACACTAAGTGGCGATGAGACCTTAGTGTCATTCTAGTGGTGATGAGGCCCTAGAAGATGGAAAAGGTCCACATTGGAGTAGCAATGTGTGACAAGGAGATGCTACCAATAACATGGTCTGCAAGACCATGCCGTGGTTGGAGGACCATGGTATAGCCTGCGAGTCTATGAGGACCAGGAGTAAACATCACTGAGAATACCTCCCTAGCTACGAGGGAGTGTTGATGTTTTTGGTAGTTGTGGGAGGTATTCACCTCCAAGAGACCTCCTACGAATGATATCTTGAGTAGAGAAAACCCCAATCACTTGCGTTGAGAGATAAGGGTACAAGTCGGCCCTATTGAGTAAAGACTAATTTATATTATGTTATAAATTAACTTGTATGCCATTTGTACAAGTCAGCCCTATGTGAAAAGACACTTCCCCTAATTATATTGGACCTATATATATAAGTGTACCCCATCCTCATTTTGAACACAACAACTCGACCTCCTAAAGGCTAAAACATCTGAGGCAGCCGCAGGAGTACTAGTCTGAGGCAACAAATTTCGGCCTGATCTGAGGCATTTCTGAGATACCAGATTAGGCACATCTGTAACAACATATATCTCTGTATTTGGGTGACTTTCTCTTGGATATCATTCTGTAGCAGGTCTCCTGCTCTGCTCGAGGGTGGCACTTGAGGATGCCTATGGTTGGGTGGTAATGAAGAGCATTACCTATGGTCAAACGAGCAAACCCATTGTGTAATCTGTGTATTGTTAATCTTCTTGAGATCCTAGTTAACCTACAGCAGTTGTAAACTAGTCTAGAATTTAAAGTTCAAAAATAAATGGGGTCTCTATCGAAAATGGGATGACCAAAATCTCATTCGCATCTCCCAGACTGTATGAAAGTGTTTATATGCTCATCAACCATATCCAAGGGTTCTTTCATAAGACCAATAGTATGACTGAGATAAACCACTTCCTTCGATAAGACAAGAGATAAACCATATCACAATAGAGAGAGAGAGAGAGAGAATGAATTTGCCCAAGTGGAATCAATTATTTTCCTTAATCGCTTGCTTGAACCACTAGGGCATTTTGATTGGTCAAGGATATCTTGTTGTTGTTACAAACTTATGCTACAGCCATTACAGCTGCTACAAACTCTCTTTTTCAAGCTTAATTTCTCACTCTTTTACCATTGGAAATAGTTGGAAAGTTGTTATTGTTAATCTACTTCATGTTGGCTATTGTTGGGCAAATTTTTGGCTAATTCCTTGGGTAAAAGTTGTTTCTGTAGAAAATCTTTTCTACAGCCATTTACCTGCTCTGAAAAATCTCTGAAAACATCTTTTTGCAGCCCTAACTCACCATCGAAGCTTTCACTAAAGTACTGGGAATTAGTTTGCATGTTTAATGCTTCATTGCCCAATAAATATGATGCTTTTGATGGTTACTTCTGCAGTAAGTACTTGATTCCATTGCTGATATATGTACTTGTTTACTACTGTAAATTAGGAAAGCAAGCTTCACTTGCTTGTCCCATTGATCTAAAGTCTTGTATCACTCTTATTTGTCTTGTTCCGGGCAGGCCTAACACTTTGGTGCAGGTACTCAAGTCTTTGGCAATCATTTCCTTTCAACAAGACTCGTTTTCAAGACCTCATACTTCTTCTATCATTGACCTAAGGGGTTCCTCTCATTATCTCTCCATCTTCCATTTCAATCCCCCTAGGGTCACCCGGGATTCCCCCCTTGAGGTGATCTCTTCACCTCTAAAGTGAAGAGAATACTTATCTAAGGTGACAGTGGGTGTTGGATGCTTGGGATGACCCAAGTTCTGATCTCAAAGGTTTCCAACAAAACCCTCAAACTATTGGCCCACTTGGTAAACCAGAAGGCAGCACTGTGCACACAGTGCACAGCACAGTCTCACCCAAGATAGCTTATGGGGGACTGCAAGACTCAGATGTCTGCAGTCAGGGAAGGGACTGGGAATGTGAAGTGCGTCTTTTTCTTATGCATCATATTTATTACTCATTCATCTAGATCTATTATTCATTCATCAAGGAAACCACGCATGCATGTTGTAATAATCTAGGCTAAACATCCATTCTTTAACTGATAAATATCATAAACAATAAAATAACCATTCACACACATTAACACAGCAGGGTTATCGTGGTTCACCCCCTTGGGGCTAYGTCCACAAAGAATTGGCTCTTCAGCTCTTTTATTCATCATTCTTCAAAACCAGCGCTACGCGCATTACATTCTCCATGATTACAACCAAAAAATATGRCAAGTTCAATCTGTGAGGCAGACTAGACCACACCATGCTCCACAGCCTGCGACCCAACCCCCAAAAACCCAGTCTCTAGCTCATTAACCATCTCGCTAGCTTATTGACCAACTCGCTAGTTCATTCCGACCAACCTCTACTAGACCTCCTAGGCCTTTATTTATACTACTCTATTGGCTCATAGCCATTACATTCATATCAAAAACCCTAACCCTTGAAATATCCTTGATCTCGCTGATCAAGATATTTGCTACTGATCTAATGTTCTGTCTCGCAGATCTGATTCACTGGGGGTTTCTGGATGCGTTTCAGTTGTGTGTTTGAGATATTTATGGTTATTGTCTATGCATGTTGGTTATTGCATGTGCATGTTGCATATTTATGGTTTAAACAGTATATAAAGGATGCATGCAGAAGTAAAGAACATCAAGTGCCCAATAACATGTATTATGCGACTGAAGCATGGAAATGCAATAACATACTGGAAATATAGAGTATAATCGTCAGCTAGATCTCATGGATCGTCACAGGAATACAAGCAAATAGCATAAAAATACCCGTGATCAGAAGATGAAGGCAAATCTGATGCATGCATGGATAGATCGGCTAAATATGTGATTCTGAAGAAGTACGGTAACCGCTACCAACTAGAAAACTCGTCCGGAAGGATAGACCGTCGGAATGAGCTGGAAACTGCTCCAATAGAAGCGCCCTGGCCTCTAGACTGAAATGAATGAGTGCCGAATGTCGGATCTAATCTTTGAGGCACTGGATCTAGACCCCTGGGGGGTTTGCACACCTCCTGGGACACTGGATGTGCCCCAAATGATTCCACCAATGGAATTTGTTGCTATAGGACTCAAAACAATTGTCTCGCCAAATGCGGAACTGGGTCGGAAGGGTTTCCCCAGATCTGCCTTGATGCTTCGTTTGCAACCTCAAATGTCCTGCCGGAAGAGTTGTGCCCTAAATGGTTGGATGATGCGCCCTACAAGATTCCACGGTCAGAATCTGATGGAAACTGGCTCAATCTGAGCGCCCTGGCTGGATCTCAACTGGGTCAGAAGGAAACTGCAATCTAAGCTCGGACCTCGTGCAACTCCACAAACCCTCAATCTGACTTGTGCCCTCACTTGCTGAGTTGCGCACACTGCAACTGGATACTCCTGAATAGCACGGTGAAATACCTGGATGGTATCTATGATGGGCTAGGGTGTGTCTCTCAACTCCGAAACCGAACAATAGTGGTGGTTTCCTCCAGAAATCCACCAAACAGTCAAGGTCGATTCTCTTCCTCCTCTGGGAACTCTCAACATCAAATCATAACAATGCATAATGAATTAGGTTGCTTTACCCTTCTTTTATAGCTTCCCGAAACCCTAATTCGTTGTTTACCTTTTTCCTCCAAGTGACTTTTACTTTATTTTATTATTCCTTGATTAAATCACTTAATTAATTAACCATTTTACCTCTAAAAAGTGATTTATCCATCCTGATGGCTTCTCCGACCACTGAAAGTCACTTCTCATCATCTTATCATGTAATGTTCTTCCTCCCGATTCTGATGAGCTATCACACTTAGAGGTTTCTCCAAGTAATATGCCCATAATGACCTTCTTAGTGAATTTAATTAAGATATGACCCATAATAACTCAAAATTACGAAAATCATCAGAATGCAATGGAACCAAAGCCCAGTTGTGCGGAACGGTTCCTGATGATGAATGATACAAGTCAGGCCTAAATAAACCCGTCAATATCTCCCAAACTCTCTTTCACCCCTATCTGGCTACTCGGGTAGGCATAACACTCTGAAATGTTGTAATGTTATAATGTCCCAAAATGGAGACATTACAGTCCTCCCTGCCGGAAGATTGCTTGTCCTCAAGCAATAACTGAATCCAACTACATATGATACCAGGATCCCATATCCATCTGTATGACACAAAGTAGACTCCCCTCAAGATGTGGTCTCTCCAAGTGCTCACCACGCATGACACCCACATGCTCCTAATGAGTAAAATGATCAATGGCCAAAGAATCCCAGTCAACTCCCCGAGCAACCACTCTACTCGAAACTCAATTCCATCAAACGTTGAACTACCAAGCACTCCAATCCCTGGATCCCATATCAAAATGTGAACTGCAATGCCCCTTGGAGTATAGTTCTGTAACATATCAACACCATGAGTCTCCTGCAAATAACACATGGCCTCAACCCGAAACGGGTCTATCCTATCAGACCATACCAAACTCAACACGGCCCCCACCGACTAAACATGTTGTTGCCATAGTGAGGTACTACAAGACCTCAACGAATCACCAGCCAGTGACATGCTCTCCCCAATACTGAAACTTAATGGGAAATCAAAGTGACTTCCCCTTGCAAACATTCCCTCGTCTCCATTAGTCAATGAAATGCCCAGCACCGTAATCCCAGGGTCCCATGCTAGTCTCTGACAGGGACCATCATGTTGACACTGCTCTACTCTGATCATGATTGTCTGCTCAAAGTATCCATACTCGACCCTCCACTCCTGGATCCTCATAAGATGAAACAAACTTTTGACCCAATGGACTCCCAGATCCCATGTCAAATTTGGAAGTTCATCACTTCCAATCCCCACTAACTGTTGATGTGCCCTACTGGTAACTGTCAAAAGCCCTCCACCCTCATCCCAATGAGAGTCTGAATATGTGGCAACCTCTGAGATATCCTCTGTCCCATGGCCTAGGATACTCTCCATCACGCCTAGGGCCTCAACTGTCTGCCCCTGATGACCCACCCATATCCTGCTGTATGCAATCAAGACACTCATGTCAGGTGGTCTCAGCCTACCAACTCTCCATGTCCCCTGCCACTGTCTAGCTCCCCCTGCGTTGTTGTCAATGATAAAAGTATCGCAAGAGGCTATCATAAATATCTGCAACCCACTGTAGGACTGGAAAGTATCATATGCTTTGGTCAATCCCAAGGACTTGACCAAAAGTTCGTCCACCAACACCCATGGTAAATAATCGTTTCTACTCATCATTGAACACCAACCATCGGGTACAACAGTTGGTATCTCCACAAACTGAGGGTCAATCATTCTCCATCCATCATTACGCACGAAATTGCTACTACGATGAAGGTGATCTCCCAGATCTGTATACTGCTGCAAGGGAGAGGAATCTCCATCCTCTATTAAGTACATCTCCTCCCTGCAATCCAGTGCGCCCCCCTAAATCCCATTGTACACCTCTGTATGTCTCTATGAACTACCACTCATCACTATATGCCCCT